>PITA01027157.1:0-21400 GCA_004023965.1 Spilogale gracilis | reverse complement strand
GCTTTAGGTGTCCCCAGTACCCACCACCAGGCTCTCACATCCCTCCTCCCCCCTCCCTCCAAGTCCCTCAGTTTGTTTCTGTGTCCAAAGTCTCTGTTGTTTCGTTTCCCTCCCTAGATTACCCTAGTTCCCATTTACTTTCCTTCTCCCACTGTCCTCCAGTTTACCCCTCATGCACCGCAAGTAAGTGAAACCATGCAATACTTGACTTTCTCTTTTTGGCTTATTTCATTCAGCATAATCTCTTCCAGTCCAGTCCATGTTGCTACAAAAGTTGGATATTCGTCCTTTCTGATGGAGGCATAGTATTCCATTGTATATATGTACCACATCTTCTTTATCCATTCATCTGTTGATGGGCACCTTGGCTCTTTCCACAGTTTGGCAATTGTGGCCATTGCTGCGATGAACATTGGGGTACATATGGCCCTTCTTTTCACTACATCCATATCTTTGGGGTAAATCAGGCACCTCTTTTTTAGAGAACCTGGTTACTGATTAAATCACCCCCTCCAACACACACACACACACACACACACACACACACACACACACACACACACACTTTCTCTGTAGAAACCTCATTCTTTCTGTAGAGAACTGCAGTAAACATACCTGTTTGGGGCAAAAAGGTGTCTTACCACAGATATTCACAGCAAGAATTCCATGCTTCCTCATTTGTGTATTTTGAGTTACGTATATATATTTCTATTTCTTTCTTGGTTTAAAATTGTTCATAGTTGCCTTATAATATATCAATTCACATCAGTGGACATCTGTATTTTCAGATGGAATGTTTTATTACATATATATCATCTGGGGGCACCTGGGTGGCTCAGTCAGTTAAGGATCTGCCTTTGGCTCAGGTCATGATTCCAGGATCCTGGGATTGAGTTTCACATTTAGTCCTTGCTTAGCAGGAAACCTGCTTCTTCCTCTCCTCGTGCCTCCTGCTTGTGCTCTCTCTCTCTGCCTGTCAAATAAATAAATACAATCTTTAAAAAATACATGTATATCATCTGACATTACTTCTATCAATGTTACTGCTGCGTACTATTTTCTGGTAGAAACAATTTCTAGACTTTCTATTTGATGGCTGTGTTTTGCAACACTAGGTAAGTGTTTCAAACAGCTCCATTTGATCTCAAGTTACCCTAGATTAGAGTAGAACAAAATATCGAATATCATCTTGTACATATAGTCTTCATATACTGTTTTATTCATCTATATAGCTAATATGAAGTTTGCTACTAATTAACACCCATTGCATGAGAGCTGGGCTGGATACAGACACAGAGATGTGCATGTTTCTTTTTTTCTTTTCCTTCCTTCCTTTCTTTTTTTTTCTGTTTCTTTCTTTCTTTTTTTTTTTAATTGTATTCATTTATTTGAGAAAAAGAGCATGAGCTGGGGGCAGGGAGAGGGAGAATCAGGCTCCTCACTGAGCAGGGAGCCCAACACAGGACTCAGTCTCAGAACTTTGGGACTGTGACCTGAGCCAAAGGCAGACATTTAACCGACTGAGTCACCAGGCCTCCAGAGATGTGCATGTTTCACAGGTGTTTATGCACGGCAGCTCTCTGTGACTAAGACAGTGCTGAATGCTAACCGAATACTGCATCATTTTCCTTGGACACACACTTCCCTTGCAGTTAGGTGGAGCTATGTCACTACAGTCTTCAGAATTTTTGTGGACAGAAGTGGTATGTGTCACCTCAGGCCTGGCTTCTGCACCCTTACCAGGAGAGGCTCTAGTCCTCTTCTCTGCCACCTGGAATGCAGAAGAACAGGTGTAACTGGGAGCCCCACACTGTGGTGGACCCAAAATATGGAGAGGAGCTGGCAGCTTGGAATCACCTCTTTCCTGGGAATTAACATATAAGATCAGACTAGAAAAACACACAGGAAGACTATAGACTAATTCATGTTCCTTAAATTTTATCTTTAGATTTCCCAATGAAGCAAAAATCATATGTATATTGACATATGTCCCTTCGTTCTGGTTTAAATGTTTTAAACAAATATTCAATTTAATTTTAACAACCTAACCAGTCTCCAACTGACCTAATCCCTAATAAGCAAGATAAAGCCATAAAAGAATATTCAGGAGAAAAATTGTGAATCAGTAAGCTGCTTCAACTGTTGATAGGACATCATTTCCAAAACTAGAATCAAAGAGAAATCAACACTTTGTAGCAAAGTCATTCTTATTTTTATTCCACTAGAGAAAGATAAAACTTCTCTCATTTTAATAATAAATTGTTATTTCCTCAGTAAATAAATTATAAAGTTATTAGTTATTCACTTTGATGCTATCACTGGGTAGGAATTTATATAAATGTCATTAAAGTAATAAAGGTCACTAAAAGCCATGAACCATGCTGCCTTTATGTAGTAGCATTTATGGAAGATAATTTTATAAAAACCTAATTGAAGAAGATGCATTTATTTTAATAGGAACTTAGTAAACTGTATGATATATTGAGCTGATACAAGTTGAGATTTCAATGGTTTCATATATATGAAATCACATGTTAGAAATTATACATAGATATATAATTTCATATGTATTATCTAATGTTAATTAATTTCTATTTTAATTTAATTCCTACATCTATACTTTTACTGGGTATTGCATATATTAGTGACTTGTGCAAGGAAAAATATATACACACCTCATAGAAGATTTGCACAAATTTGAAACTGTCATGGTAAAAGTTTGGCCTTGTGGAGCTGAAATATTCCAGGATTGATCAAGAGTGAATTGGTGGTAGTGTGTATAAAGAAGTTAGAAAATGGAGTTACAGGGGTGCCTGGGTGGCTCAGTTGGTTGGGCGACTGCCTTCAGCTCAGGTCATGATTCTGGAGATCCGGAATCAAGTCCCTCATCGGGCTCCCTGCTCGGCAGGAGGCCTGCTTCTCCCTCTCTCAGTCCCTCTGCTTGTGTTCCCTCTGTAGCTGTGTTTCTCTCTGTCAAATAAATAAAATATTTTTTTTGAAAAAATGTTTTAAAAAAAATGGAGTTACAAAATACATAACAAAATACAAAAAAAAAGTATTATGGAGTAACAAAAGCCCCATATCTCATTCAATAAAATGTGTTTTTCCTCTTGCTTTTGTTTTATATACCTTAAACATATCAACTCATAAATTATTAAAAATTAAGAAAATGTGGCAAGCACTCTTGCTTGGCTGTCTACTCAACTGCCATCCCCACTTTCCTTCCTAACAAAACCGAACGCCATTCAGATGTTGGCGGCAATATGGTCAGACAAGCTATATTCCTTCACAGCGAAGGCCAGATGGGGTCAGACGATCGTGGTGATCCTATTTTCTTTGCCAGTTGGTGAGCTAAGAGGAGAGTATACGGCATATATGGCTGGTTCCGCACTGTGGGTCTTCAGAGGAAATCTACTGTGGACTTCTAGGATGAATTTCCTTCCTCAATAAGAGAACAACCTATTGAAAAGAATCCATTCTCTACCCATCCGTGTTCCCTCTGCTTGCAGGTGTGGCTTTGTAAGGATACAGACGAAAGTCCTGAAATGCCCTAGTTACCTTGTGACCAGGAGGGGCAGTGTTTCAGGATCTCTGGAGGGTGGCAGAACAGAATGTCAGAAAAAGCTCTGGGCCACTGAGGAGTTCACTGTGCTCTGCAACCAACCCTGAAATGCCCTACATCTTGAATCCTTGATAAGTGATAAGATAAATTGTCCTTAGAGTTAAGCCACCATTAGTCACACTTTCTTGTTACCTGTAGCCAAAAGCATACTAATACAAAAGAAATAGCTTATCCAAATTTTTAAAAAAGTACTTAAAGTTGTAAAATTATAAAGCCTCGTATTTAATCTTTTTGTCTTGCTGCTTAGAAAAGTTTTCTTTGAGAATTTATACATATCCCTCTGTTGTTTTTGAATGAGATAATCTAGGTAATAGACCAGCAAACTATGACCTGTGGGTCAAATGCAGCCCACCCACGGATTATTTTTGTATGGCCCATGAACTAACAATGGCTTAATTAAATGGGGGGAAAATCAAAATAATAGTATTTTATGATATATAAAATTTATGTAAAATACCAATTTCTATGTCCATAAATAAATTTTTATTGAAGCCAGTCGGCAGTTCACAATTGCTTTCACATTACAACGGCAGAGCTGGGTGGCTGTGACACAGAGGAGATGGACAGCCAGTCTGAAAATATTTCCTCTCTGATCCTTTACAAAGTTTTTGACCCCTGATAAAATGGAAATAAGAAACCTACATAAAAGCTTCATCTGATTTTGAAAAACGATAAAACTATTATCAAAATCTGTCATTTAAGTTCTACTAGATGATGCCTTTGTGCATACCATAACAATATCAACGGAAGCTGACATACTGAGTCTGTAAGACGGTGTGCTCATCTATAATTGCAATCTATACCTTTCCCCAGTGACACCATTGCTTTATTACAAGCCTCATGTCTATAGAAATTTGCAGCTGCCCACATAACCCTGCATCATTAGAAAACAAAATAACCATATTCAAATGCCTTGAAATTTCTCATGGGAAAGAGACAAACTATAAACCTGAAGTCAGTGATATTATTTATGCAATACATCCAATAGACTTTTTTTCCAAAGTAGACACATATAGATCTATGATAAACATCTTTTTTTTTTTAAGATTTCATTTATTTGACAGAGAGAAACACAGCCAGAGAGGGAACACAAGCAGGGGGAGTGAGAGAGGGAGAAGCAGACTTCCCGCCAAGCAGGGAGCCCGATGTGGGACTCGATCCCGGGTCTCCAGGATCATGACCTGAGCCGAAGGCAGTCGCCCAACCAACTGAGCCACCCAGGCATCCCGATAAACATCTTTTTTTAAAGATTTTTATTTATTTATTTGACAGAGAGAAACACAGCTAAAGAGGGAACGCAAGCAGGGGTGGGTGAGAGAGGGAGAAGCAGGCTTCCGCTGAGCAGGGAGCCTGATGTGGGAACTCGATCCCGGGTCTCCGGGATCATGACCTGAGCTGAAAGCAGCCGCTTAACCAACTGAGCCACCCAGGCGACCCTATGATAAACATCTTAATGAGAATATTGGCAATCAGAAATAGCTTTTAAAGCAGGGAATAAACATTTTCATGCAAATAGATTTTAATTTGTCCTGAGAAAAGAGTCCTCGTTTTTGAGTCTCCAAAGGGCAAATCAAAACTTTTGTTCATGAAATGTATCCCTTTCCAATATTTATTACAGTTAGGTATACTTTTGTCTGATTTTCCCTTCTAGATTATAGGCTTCTTATGGTGAACTCTGTTTAATTCATATTTATATCCTCTGTGATATCCTGCACAGTGACTACTATATAGTAAAATGCTCAGTGAAATTTCCTGGAGAAAAATGCATTAAAGGAAAAATGTGCATTATAGTAATTCCTCTTGAAGGAATAGATCCCAAGTACAGAGTCAGAAATTTAGATGACAAATTCTGTAGAAGGATTTTAATGGCATTATTATTTATAAAAGTCTGGAAACAATTTAAATGTTCCAAAACAGGAGAGTATTTTATAAAGTATAGTTAATTCATTCCATAGAATAATATATCAGCCTTAAAAATTACATAATTGAAAGCTTTTAATTCCCTAGAAAAAAACTGACCATAAAATAGTAAGAGAAAAAAAGCAGGATTCAAAACTGTATATTGAGTATGATTCAAGGAAGGGCACCAAAGTATTATCAGTATTTTTATTGAGAGATGATTATGGATGAATTTTATTGCCCTCTTTCAACTTTCCCACATCTTCCAAATTTGCTAATATAAACATGCTTGTTTGGGAAATAAATGAATGGGGCTGGCAGAACCTCTTCTGTGACCAGTCTGAAGGAAAATAACCTGATGGGTTCCGGCTGAAATGAATGTTTTTTAAAATCTTTTTTTATTTTATTTTATTTATTCATTTGACCGAGAGAGAGAGCGAACAAGTGAGCGAGTGCACAAGCAGGGGGAGCTGTAAGCAGAGAGAGAAGCAGGCTCCCTGCTGAGCAAGGAGCCCAACATTGAGAAGCTGAAGGCAGACGCTTAACTGACTGAGCCACCCAGGTGCCCCCAAAATGAATGTTTTTATCCTGAACTGATCACATCTCTTGCAAACTTCCTGGTTGTGAGGAAGAGATGTAAGTAACTCCCATTCAAGGACAGAGAGAGGCTCTACCTACCCATATGAATATACTGAGCAAGGTTTGGCCATGGTCCTTATCTAAAGCTTAAAGAGCTGACACTGGGTCCACAGCCTCACAAGTGTGATCCTCACTTCTCTAGCCAATTATCACCCTGTGTCTTTGCTGATCTAGAGTATATTTAACAACATGATTGGTTCTTGCATAATTTGTTCAATACCTTAGGTGCAATATTTCCATCTGAAAATAGACACAGGCTCTCTGTGCTTCTTTTCAGACTTTACCAGATGTATTCTGGTGAATGTTTTAACTCTATCCCACTGCATTTATGTGTCCTAAATGATAGGACTGATCAAGAAGCATCAATATTGTTAAGTATAGGATTGCAAGCATGAGGACATTGCCATTACTTTGGCATATGTTCCAGCTTTTCATATGATAGAATAATTTTGCTCAAGGAGATTTGAGAGTCTACTGACACACATAGTACCTGATCAAAAATTGTTCATTTCATGACTGCACAAGAATTTTTTGTAGTAACAGTTTGTAAGAGAAAACTTCAGTTTTAATGGTCATGTGCAATGTTATAGAGAGAACGTAAGACAAGAATGAATTGATGTCTACACATTGAACTCATTTAGTTTTTATTTCAACAACAGAAGAAATACAAAGTTACTCCATTTCTCTGGTCTGATCCCAAAGTTATTTTTTTTTCTAACGGATTTTATTTATTTGACTGAGAGAAAGAAAGCATAAGCAGGGGGAGCAGCAGAGGGAGAGGGAGAAGCAGGTTCCCCACAGAGCAAGACCCAACATGGGACTTGGTTCCAGGACCCTGGGATCATGACTTGAGCCAAAGGCAGATTGCTTAACCGACTGAGATATCCAGGCACCCTGATCTCAAAGTTCTAATGAGGTATATCGAGCAAGAAAATATCCTTTAAATATAAGGTAAATATCTTTTAAAATATATAGAAACTCTATAGTACTGTGCACAACATATTCCAGTGTGGACTTTGGAATATTCAACATCCAGTAATCCAGTGTTTCTAAAGGATACTTCTGAAAAATTTTGTTTTTCTAATCAACCACTAGATATGGAAATTAAATGGCACTACAAATAATGGTAGGCTGTTACCATCCAGTCCAAAAACAGCCAATTACCAGATAAAATGCACTATTAAAGAACAGCCTTTAGTTTGGTGTGCATAATTAAAAATGCATTATCGTTACTATACCTGAATTCAAGTTAGCTTTGTTTTTGCATCTGCTGAAAAGAAGTGACATTAAAGAACTCTTCACAGGAGATAGACTTTTAATAGGTAATATTTTCAACAGTTGGATTTTATTTTCGTCTTTGTTTGATATTTATTAAGTATGCATACTTACCTAGATTTATAGTTTGAAGAGACTCTTTCCGTAAGTATATTTAGTAACATGGACCTTATTTTCTAATAAAGTAACCCAGAATTAGGGCAACTATTTATGAGAATAAAGAGAAGGCTGACTTCAAAATATATATTACTTTTCTGCCAATTCTAATGAGGTAGCCAGACTTGAAGTTTAAATCTAAGAAAAATAGTAATTCTCAGCAGCAAGCTAATGAGAAGTTTAGCAATGCAGCAATCTTTTTTCTTTTAAAGATTTTCTACACCCAACATGGGGCTGGAACTCACAACCCTGGGATTAAGAGTTGCATGCTCCACAACTGAGTCAGCCAGGCGTCCCATGACCATATCTTTCTTTTCTTATCTTTGTATTTAGGAAAAAATTTTGTGCAAATTCATCTGGGGGTGGGGTCGGGCTGCAAATGTATTTTTAAAAGATGCCCTTATTTTTATAGAAAATTTGGATGAAGGGGTCATTCAAGGAGAGAGATGGAATTCACAACTAGAAGAAAGAACAGTTCAGTCTCTGGCTATATATTGAAAACCATAAGTTATCTTAAGGATTATTTATAGGGTCAATTACAAGTTCATTAGAATTGAGAGTTACCAATAAATCGGCTGAATAAAATGATCTGACTCAAATTTTTATTGGAGAAGCATAAATGGGCTTGTCCTAAAACTTCAAAAAGGCATGATACCTATTTGTAGAATAAATATTGGGATTTTAAGCTAATATTGTCATAGAATGAGATTTTGTAATGCTCACTCCAAATTATTAGAATATCTTAACAGACTAGTTTTTCCAAATGCTAATGTTCATTGCGGTTGATTTTTTTTAGATGGGTAATAACATCTAAAAATCTAAATAATACATGTAATTTAATAATTTTAAAAACTGAAACAATCACAGTGTAAACAGGATTATATTTGTCTTCGTCTTCTTTTTTAGTAAGGCCCCACCTACTCACCTGATTTAATATTGTGATCTGTTTTACCTTTTCCTCACCCCAATCCAGCACAATCTCTTTCCCTGGTTCTGCTTTTTTTCTTTTTCCATTCTACTTTCACTGTATAACATACTTGATATTTACATTTTTATTGTTTCCTGTATTTTGTATATCTCCCCCATCAATGCAAGATATCCGATACAAACTTCAAAAAGATGAACCTTCTTTGCTTTGTTTTCTGATATATTAAGCGGTTAGAGCAAAATCTGGGCCAAAACAGGTTCTCAGTAAATATTTGCTGAATTAATGCATGTATAAGTGAATGAAGAATTTCATCCAGGTAGGACTCCAATAGTCTAAGCACTATGTTATTGGATAGAATATTAGCTATCAAAGACTAAACAAACACCATTTGAAAAATGTCACGTGTCATTTCCTTTAATCTTCGCAATAACATTGCCAGGTGGGCATTTTTATCCTCATTTATAAAATCAGATAGTTGGGGTGCCTGGGTGGCTCACTTGTTCGGTACCTGCCTTCAGCTCAGGTCATGATCCCAGGGTTCTGGAATTGAGTCCCACATCGGGCTCCCTGCTCAGCGGGAGGCCTGCTTCTCCCTCTCTCACTCCCTCTACTTGTGTTCCCTCACTGGCTGTGTTTCTCTCTGTCAAATAAAAAAAAAAAATCGGGGCGCCTGGGTGGCTCAGTTGGTTAAGCAACTGCCTTCGGCTCAGGTCATGATCCCAGGGTCCCGGGATCGAGCCCCACATCAGGCTCTCTGCTTGGCGGGAAGCCTGCTTCTCCCTCTCTCACTCCCCCTGCTTGTGTTCCCTCTGCAGCTGTGTTTCTCTCTGTCAAATAAATAAATAAAATCTTAAAAAAAATCTATAAAATAAAATAAAATAATAAATAAAATAAAATAATGAAATAAATAAATTAAATAAATAAAATAAAATAGACAGTTGAGGTATAGAGAGGCTAAATACCTTTCCAAATGCAGATTTTTATTTATTTTTATGTTTTTTTTTAAGATTTTATTTATTTATTTGACAGAGAGAAACACAAAGAGAGAGGGAACACGAGCAGGGGGAGCCAGAGAGGGAGAAGCAGGCTTCCTGCGGAGGAGGGAGCCCAACGTGGGGCTCGATCCCAGGTCTCCGAGATCATGACCTGAGCCAAAGGCAGTCACCAGCTAACTGAGCCACCCAGGTGCCCCTAGATTTTTATTTTTTATCACTTTTAAAATTATTATTATTTTACATTTTTTTTTTATTTGAGAGAGAGAACGAGAGAGTGAGCATCAGTGGGGGGAAGAGCAGAGGCAGAGGGAGAAGCAGACTCCCAGGTTGAGCAGGGAGCCCATGGCAGGGGGGGGGCTCAATCCCAGGACTCTGGGATCATGACCTGAGCTGCAGGCATTTATAAGCTGACATTATTAATCATTCATAACTTCAAAGGAGAAGGCAAGTTATGAAGCTATCAGTAGGGATCTTATGTTAGCTTTACTTAAATATACAGTAATTAAAATGTCTACTTCTATTATGAAATTTATTTTAATGATTTTTATAATCTCTATACAACTTGATAGATACATCAGAATTTAAAAATTTTAAGTTGAAATGTATGGTTGCATTGGGTTATGGAATTATTGCAAGAGTCACCTTGAGAACTCCTTGAAGTAACAGCATCAAAATGTTTTGTCCCAGATAGTAGGCACATTATTTTTTTCTTGCAAGTACAGAAACTGGAAAATCCATTCTTTTAATAATAAAGTCCAGGTTCTGGATAGTTACCTTCACTGTTTAGGTCCTGGATCATTCCTTTAGCATATTCTGGAGCAAGTCTGGTTTCAGTCACACAGGGCCCTATGCTTAGGATTTCCTGCCTGATTTAATGTTCCACTGTCACAGTCTTAAAATTCTTAATAATTTTAGAACAAGGAAATCCATATTTTCGTTCTGTGCTGGGTCTCACCAATTATGTAAACAGTTGTAACTTTCCTTTACTCTTTATGGGATGTCACTATAGTGATGACTTATCTGTTTTTATATTGTTTTCTACATTTAAATTACATTATGAATTCTGTTTACTTTTGATACTGGTGATATTTTTTCCAGTGAGATTTATCTTTCTTGCCAGTTAATGTTGTGGCTGAATTATCCTTTTTTTCTTAAAGTATCTCAATGATAGTTGACTCATAAAATGTTTAAGAAGGAACTGTCAGATTATTTCATTGTACACATGAAGACTCCTTCAAACACAGTTAGAGATCTAGATAGAACAAGAGAGAATGACAGTAACCACTTATTTTAAAGACTGTTTCCCTCAATTGGTTGGTATTTGGTGCCTGCTTATGTTACCGTAGGTTCTATAATCTCAAGTCCAGAGATGTTATAACTGAGGCTTGATGGCAAGGAGCCAAGGAGCCCATCTCTCAGGCACTTACTGCTCAAGTTCAAAATCTGAGTTACCATAATGTACTGGTCAATGTGTGTACAACCCCAAATAAAGAAAATCCCTCCCACAGTTCCCATCAATTCTGGACTCTTCCTTACCTCCAGTGGGGATGCCTGGCTACCCAAATCACCTGCAAAATGCAGGGATAAGAAGATACTTTGTTGGTTCTCCTGGAGGCTGATCCAGTTTTTAGCTTTTGAATACAACTATCAGCTTCATTGTGTAAGAGAAGATCATGGATCAAACAGACTTAGAGATCCAACTTCCAGAAAAAGTGATAACTCTTAGAAGAGAAAAAGGAGAGATTTGGGGGAAAGTTTACACTACTATTTCTAGAGTTGTTTTCATACAACAGGTAAGCAGGCACCTTTAGCTAGAATTGTTGTGCCCATTAATCTATGTAGTTATGGTGAGGATTGCATAAGAGGTTTCAACTCATCAAAACCTCATGTAAGTCCGTATCTGTTCCAACATATATTTTTGGGGGGACTCTGCTGTTCCTTCATATGAAAGAAAACAAAGAAGAATTGTATCCCAAATAAAGCATACAAATTTCATTCTTCTTTCATTAAAATAATGTTTCCTTTTTTTTTTTTTTAGAACAGGCATTTTCTTTATGTTGGAAGATTTCTCATCTAATTCGACTAAGTGTATCCTCCGGCCAAAATATCTTTTTAGAAAAGATTACAAGTGGGAGACATGACAAATGGAGAAAATGGGCAAATTGAATAACCATTACTTACGAGGAGTGTGTAGAAATGTCAAAGCAAATCATTTAGTTTTTAGTTCAAATAAGGGCTCTTTGCATAAATATATAAATCATATAGAAGTTAATATACTTTTTTCTTTTTTGGTAAGTCCAAGTCAAAATGACATACAGAAAGATTGCTCAAACAGATAAAAAAGGTAGCATAGATGAAATGAACAAAAGATAACCAGTTTATTTACTGGAAAGAGTTATGCATTATACCATATTCAGTTGGTAACATAAACCAAGATATAAGAATTGATATATTGGCTTTTGGTTATTTTCTTAGCATTGGAGTGCCTTTTCCAACCATTGAGTGCATGATCAGATTACACAAACACAAACACATATCATAAATGGGTTCTCCCAGAGACATTCACTTAGGATTGTCTACAATAAAAAAAATTTAAAAGGACAAGCAATAATAAATTCATAAGAAGTTTCTGAATTTAAAATAAATGCACATGTCTTTGAGAACAAGTTTCCTTTGAAATTTGGATTTAGAAAAATGATTAGCAACAAACAAGTTTCTTAGGTCAGTCTTTTAGTCATGTTTTCATATGGTATTATCATTAGGTGGAAACACTTCACATCATTTAATCCCAAAAGGCATAATAACAAAATTGCAATTAAATGTAGGAATATCAGAATCATTACAACAACAATTATATAGTGTACAAATCAGGGTTGGCCACACACTACACAAATGTTAATACTGGAAAGAAATACAATTCAGAATCATGTATGGTTCATCATATATGTGTAATCATGCAAATAAAAACACTGAGTAGATTACAAAAATACCATAAAATATTTTTAAAGAATTGTTTAATTGACTCTAACAGTCAAACCATGGAGCTTAAAAATTTTGTGGCAATAATGGTAAAATCATTCCTTTCCTCTAAGATTTGATGCATAATCAACCTATAAACCTAAACGACAAAATAATTCATTCTGGATATTCCATATTATTGAATAATGGTTTGTCAACAAAAATGACATTTCTCTTTACCTTACATAGTTTGCTGATCTTTGCTTTTAAATGACTTTTTAAAAGAAAAATGTACAGTCACACTGAAAGCATCCAATCTACTTCACAGTGTTTTTATTAGAGAACCATAATGATCAGAGAGTAAGTCTGAAAGAAAGAAAAGTTTAAAAAAAAAAATGTGTTCCCGGCCAATGTTCTACAGCACTTAAACTTCAATCACAGAAATAATCTGGCTCGGTAGTTTATCCAGGAGTCAGTTTAAATAGGACAAATTTTAAATAACTCTGGAGAAAAGGGATAAAAATACATTGAGGATTAGAGCCATGCATTTCAATATGGAAAGGAGACCAGATATAGGTAATAATCTCCTTATAGTCCTAATGGAAAGAAGATCACAAGAGAAATAAAACTTCTATAGAGTTCGTATTATGAGTATGGGAAAGCTTACATGATGTGAAATTTCTCATGCAAACATTTACACATACACTTTTATGTACTCACACCCTTACAGTAAAGGCAGTCAATTACTCTTCTTCTTCTTCTTAAGTAGAATATTATTTCTGGAAAATCGGCGATTGGGAAACAAATCTTAATACTAAATATCTTTTTTAGTTATATTTGGAGTGAGAAGGATGAAAGAGTTGCCTCAACAAAATCTTCCAGATGTCAACATAATGGGATCAGGCTACAAATGCAACACGTCAGGGACTATGGGGATAAAGATGAACTTACAGATGCAACTCATGTGGGGGCATAATTACCGACAGTGGAAAAGGTCACTCGGGAGCTAGATTGGTCTTCTCTGTCCATAGAAATGGATTTCAAGGTAAAAATTACTTGGTATCAGCACTGATCATGTTGTCTATCATAACTTTTTGAACTTTTTTCAACAACTTTTTGAAGAATTATGTCCCCTTTATGTGAAAACATATTCTTCTAAGTTTTTGTAATCTTAAATACAAGGATTATTTTAAATCATTCTGGTTTATAAACAAACAAAAAACCTGAAGGACAAATTTTTTTTTTTTTTTAATTGTGAACTTTATCCTAAGAGTTCCTTTTGAATCTAGTCCTACTTTCTATCAGTGGGTTTGACTTCCTTGGGCTGAATCAGCACGGTTCCTTACTGGGAATGGATTAGTGTCCCCTGATGTGTCTTTCTGAAAGACAGACTATGTCTTTTGGCTGACTGATTATAACAATTACACATTAAATTTGCCATTCTTATCCTAGTAGAAAATATATTTCATTTCTTCTTTTTCATATTTTGTAATTTCTACTTGAGAATTGTAGAGGTGTCACTTAATACTGTCCATATACACAGTTGGTTTATTTGACCAACGTTTCATGGTTGTTTGAAACAGAAGGACTATCTGTACAGGAATATTTTCCAAAGCACTAGAAAGAGGAAATATTGAGATCGAAGATCTTTTTAAGAAAAGATAAAAGTTGAGAGGCATTTGCCCCCCTAAGGGATTGCACACCTTCTATTTCTAAAGTATTCCTGAGGACATTTGTTTTTTTCAGACTCTGAAAATTGAGGCTTTTTATAGTAAAGTCACTAAAGATATGATGAAATATAGCTGAAAGAAAAAACAATACCAATGATTTTCTTTCTTTTTTATCAGGTAACTTGAAAAAATTAAGATTTCCATCCTATTTTCAAGGAATAAAATATTTTATGACTAACCAGCATAACTTAAATGTATTTTTAAGTTCAAAAGAAGCATAAGATTATGGAATCCCAGAATTATACTACAATATCATAAGATACCTTGCCTCCTAACTCAATCCTTACTTTATAACCAATATTTAATTTTTAAAAAAACAATATTCCTTATGATTTTCAATTTCAGTGATTCATTTTCCACTGTTAAAAATCTCTTTCATCAAGGTAATATAAATCCTTCACACTAAAGACTTATATTTCCTTATTCCAGTCTTAATAATGCTATCTACAGCTGCTACCTCTTGTTAAATTTCCTTTCCTTGCAGGTCACTGTTATACCTCCTCTTCCTTAAGCCAAATAAAAGTATCATCTTTCTAAATGGGTCTCTTCTTAATTACTTAATAGCTTTCTGTTTTCTCAAAGTTCTCCAAATTCCTCTTATTAAAGCAGAATTAGATGTATGAAGGGGATCTGATGAATCAGTTGACTGGAAAGAATTATCCAAGGGTCCTGTGTACCCCTGTGCACTCAGGCCAAACGCCAAATTTAAGGCTCTCTTAAATTTAATTTTTTAGCTAAGAGGAATCCTCAGGAAAGCATTTCTGAATAATGACTTCTTTTTAGAAGTCATTGTGCTTACTTTAAAAAAACTATCTAATTACTTTGCTAACCATTCTTGCTCATTGCCTTTAATCTTTGCCCACTGTGCTTCCAATAATTAGCCAATACTTTTATTGTATTTCTGTGGTTGATTTTTATTTCCCAAGTCTTTAATTAGTCTTACTGAGGTTCACTCTTTTTGTGGTAAGACTTTGTGACAATATCTTCATTAGTTTTACTGAGGTTCACTCTTTTTGATTTTCATTGATACTTCAATTTTTCAATTTCCTTTTGAATCCTGATTTTTTTTCCCCACAGGTACTAATTTTAGCCAATGCTAGACATATTTATTCTTTTAAATGTCTCTAAATAAATACAGATATGGCTCAGTTTGAAGTATACTAAATGATGCCACAGTGTAAATACATGGAATTCTCTCCTGCTGCTTAGGGACCTTTATCTAATTTTGTGCTGAAAATTAGACATTTATGTCCAAGTTTCTATATCTTCTTGGCAAAATTTTGCTAAAATTAACTTGTTTATAGAATTCAGATTTCAAAACAAGCATTTCCCACTCTTAAGAACTACAATAAACCAGCATATAATAGACTTGACCTGTAAACTTCGTATAGAACAAATAAATGTTTCGTCTATAACGTGGCTTTTCACTGGTTCATAAATACAGAATCAGGGAGCATGAAAGCAATACTACACTGTAAGTAGGCACACAGGCAGTATTGTGTGATAGTACTGTGTGTAGGTACACACAGACAGTACATACTGCTCAGTTCCTTATACCACCAACAAAATCGAGAGGCAACATAGGAAGATGTTCTGAGGTACTTTTTAAAAAGGCATATTTTCCCTCAGGCACATACAGTTTCTCTTAAAAGTCAACTTAACAGCTACTCCACTTCTCAAGTCCGAAAACATAATGCTTGAAAAACAAACAGAAAGATTAAAAAAGAAAGAAAGAACGAAAGAAAAAAGCAGGAATGGGGAATGGGGTAGTTTCTTTCAACTGAACTCCAACAAACCCACATTGTCTCACTAATATTGGTACCAGGCAGATACACCACCAATAAAATGAGGCAAATGTTAAGGAATAGCAAGACAAGGCAGGTAGGGAAAGAGTAGAACTTTAGGGTGCCAGGATCTGAACTTTGTGAAGATTTGTTTTGTTTCTTGTTTTTGTACTTAAACCTGAGTCTCTACTTTGGTTAAGATTTCCAATTACTCCAAGTAGCATAATAAATGACACCATTGAAAATAGCACTCATATAAGGAACTCAAAACCTCTTGGTTGCTTTGGTAATAGTGTGACCACTACTTGATAAGTGTACAACTGACGACATCTCTGCACTGTGCTTTAGGATTTACCGACTGTCCACCGTCTTTGATGGGCCATCCATTAACGTACCACCCACTTCCACTCAGTAAGCTGAGATCTCCACTATTAGATCTCCAGTGTTAGAGCCCTGCATTGTTAACTATCTTTTGTGTTAACAGTGAGGATTGTTTTTGTTTTGAAGAGAAGTTACAGATACAGTTACACGAAAAGGTCAAACCGTTATGGTCTTAAATAAGTTAAGGCTACCTGACTAGACAAGGAATCAGGGCTAGGAGCAATTGTGTGGGCAGCACTTGATAGTTAAGGAGCCCAGGAGTGTTAGACCTTTCAGCTCAATTAGCTGTTTTCCTTGTTTGTCAGATTATGTGCAAAAGAAATTTTGCTATGAAAATCCACTGCCTTAAATCAAGTCATAAAAGTTACCTAGCAGAATCTGAAAATGAACTAAGAACATGTACTGTCTCAGTATAATATAATGATTGTAGGCACCTGAGTGTTTGTCAAAAGTAGACAATGAGCTAAGGTTTATTATTGTTTTTTTTGGCAAGGAAGATTTATTATGAAAAAAAAACTAACAACAACGAAACGTACAATTTTAATCAAAATTTGAACACTTTCTGGGTCGACTAATTAACCAAAGGCTAACTTACATCTATCTATGTATGTATTTTCCCATTTGATACCTTTTTGCAAGAAAGACTCCTAGTAGGACCCTGAATTTGGGAAAGTAAAAAAAAAAAAAAAAAAAAAAAAAAATTCTGGTCATTAAATAAACACAGCTTTTTGTTTCCCTTCATGTTATTCAGCTTTCTTAACATTATCACACACACATACACACATACACAAAGGGGCAGCACCAGTGCATCTACTTGTCTGCAATTTTAAAAAAGTAACAATGCTGTCAAAAGTTGAATAAGTCAGTGAATCATAACATAGTTTTTCTTAGATTTACTTAATGATGTCAAGTGAAGGATTCTAGTTAAAAAGAAAAACAACGAGCAGTTAATGAGATACTGATCAGAAAATAAGTGCATAAACAGTATCAGTGTAGCAGCAAAATACAGTTATTGTTAACATTCCGATGCACCTCATTTATTATTTTGTGCAAGAAACATGACCAGTCTGGCCAATTCCAGATTTCGAACTAAATTAAAACTCATACTTAATTGAGCAAATTATGCATATTTAAACATAAAGGAATTAAGTTCACCTCTCAAAGAAATGATTTTTATAGACATAAATCATATGGTAAATAAAATACAAAATAAATATAAATGACAAAAAAATATCAGAATCAACTCCTACAGCTGAATTTGAAGTATAAGGAAAGATGATTTTATAATATACGTATTTTACACCATCTTAGGTCTTTCTTATGCTATCGAGGTAAAGCCAGCCATCTGAGATACATAATTCCTGTTGCCTTTTATTTTTCGTTTTCATTGAACTCAACCATAGTCATTTGATTGCAGAAGGTTATCTGTGACTTAGAGAAACCATAAAATGTTTCATCACACTGGAGTCTGTGCTTTGTGTTATTCTTCTTAACTTTCTCTCATCTTCCAAAATGATGAACATGAATCCAATCCTACATCTCACAACCGAGAAGAAAACACCCGCCGGATCTTGGGCAGTATCCTGTGTGTGGCTACAAAGCATTCACCTTAGATATCCATCCACGGGAGATGAAGACTAGGGGTAAGGAGGCTTGGAGAGACAGTGGAGAGGGGCGCAGTGTGGGCTGGAATGTGGCTGTTCGTCAGGGAGAGCTAGGTCAGGACTGAAAATGAGAAACAAGCGTGTCAGCAAGAAACACATTTACAGGGTGCCAGGCACACTCTTAAGGGTTAGAGAGACACAATCTTTTCATAGAAATTTAAAAAACATAAACACATATTTTGCACAGAAAATAGTTTAAATCTAAAGCATGCCAAGACAACAGCAGCTTTTCAAAAACAATGCACAAAAGAAGAAGAAGAAGAAGAAGAAGAAGAAGAAGAAGAAGAAGAAGAAGAAAGAAAGAAAGAAAGAAAGAAAGAAAGAGAAAGAAAGAAAGAGAAAGAAAGAAAGAATGAAAAGAATGAAAAGAAAAAAGAAAAGAAAAAAGAAAGGCTTTTTAGGGAAATGACATATAAACAATGTCGCTCTATTTAATTTCTGCACACAGTCTCATTTCCTCTAGTTCTCTGGGTTAGTTGTAAGATTTCTTCAAATTGGTTCTTTTAAAACTTCAATATGCATACCAATCACTGGGGGATCTTGGTAAAATGCAGCTTCTGATTTGATAGGTCTGGATGGGACCTGAGAATCTTCATCTCCAACAAGCTCCCAGGGAATAGACAATGCTGGATCAAAGCTTTAGAGGACCTTACAGTTCTCTGGTAGATCTAGATTCCATAGGATAAGTAATTTGCCCATGGAAGCCTAATTTGCTCTAAGGGTTCCCACTACTTGCTTTAATTTGGCAGTAGAAATAAGAGAGGACAGTTTTAAAACTTCCTATTTACTGAGCATACGGTGCAGACTTCCCAATAACCACTTCCAAGAGCCTCCAGTTTAAATGAACACATAAATGTTCAGGCTCATTAATGTCTTGATGAATAATCTTGAAGGACAAGGGAGTAAAATCATTGAACTTCCTGAGGTAAAACTACAAAACACTTTTAGGTTCAGACTTTCTCAAGGATAACTAATGGGGAGAACACATTACACTTTTTTTTTTTTTAATTGAAAAAGACTGGTATTTTTCTAAAACTCTGCTTCTCCCACCTCAGCTACTATAAAATTCAGTACCATAGAATGCATTTCTGCCAGAAATAATATTTGAGAAAACTACTCATGGCTCAAATCAGAGCCATTTAATTAAGCCATGGCGCAAATAAATAAATATTTAAATATTTTTATCTATTTAATTTTTATATTTAAAGCTAATATTGTCTAGGAAGTCATTAAAATTAGCATTCAAAATCCTTTTTATCTTTGGTACTTAAATTATCCTTCAAGTGTATCTCTTGAATTTTAAAACAAAATTATAATTATATAAACTATACTGATTTGCTTGAGGACATCCTTAGTTCAAACTCTTTGAACTATGAATTTAGTTTCACAGAACACTTATCTGTACTAGTTTTATCACTGGAACAGCCAGTGATAAAAATGACTTTTCCTACCTATTTTTAAAATGTGGCAGGTAACCCTGGAGAGCTGGAACTTCAACACAACGGCTAAACAAAAATCATTGCACGGCAAGGCTCTTCTTCCCCCCTGCAGACGAAGTCAGATGGCCCAGGAAACAAAGCAGCAGACAGACTCTCCCGCAGACCGAACAGAGCTTTTCCCTCTGTTAGATCGGCATGATTTAGAACATGTTTCTTTTTTAGGGAACTAAACACATTATTCAACATAAGTTATGGCAAGTAGCCTGGGATAGTCACATGATACAAGAAGGGTGTTGGAAGTCCCCATGTAGTCTAAATACTCTTCCCAATTAAGGAAGACAAACATTTCTTTCTTTTCTTTTCTTTTGAGCTAACATACGGTATGAAATTTTGGTTTCTCGAAGAAGACAACCATTTCTGCTTGACCAGCTGAAGACGGTGGCAACAGCTAAGCCACAGATCCAAGCTCACTTGGTCCAACACCATCACATTATGCCATTCACGATGATTTAAAAATGTGTTCATGACTTCAGATGTCTTAAATGATTTCAGATTTTCATAAATACTTTCTATTATACTACTTCTATTTTACATTTGCATAAAATGCCATCACACTACATATATTAAGACCGAAACATGTTCTTGGTTTACTGGTTGAGAAATTATTTCTTAGATGTAAATATTTAATAAGCTCTAATTATTTCAGGTACAGGTTATATTTATTTCTGATTGTCAACTGCCTTCAAGAACCCACATGTTCTTCAACCTTCACCATTTAAGAACCTACATTTTGTAGGTAGATCACGTTGTAAACAGTAGGCTTAGGAAACTGTTACTAAGATGTAAAAATGGATATTTCTTTAGAAAGTTTCTTTTTTTGTCCCAGTAAGCAACTCCCTGGTAGAAGGGGAGAAGTGCTAAATCCCAAACATCTCCATATTTAAATATTACATCCAAGGCGGCCACACAGTGGGCATTCCCTTCACATTATGATGATCTATTATCTATAAACAACTTTGATAATTTAGCTCTACAACGGAATCAGTCTGTAAGAAGCATATATGGAAAATATGAGGAAAATGCTGATTTATTCAAAACCCAACACCTATAAAGTTATTTGAACACATGTGCAAACTGAAGAAAGTATAAAAGAATTTTTATTGTGAGAAACAGAGATAGAGAACACTGATCTAAAGTTACTCAAATTGTGAGCATGTTTTATTTTTCATGTTTCTCTTTCAGTGAACGTTCCTTTCTTTTCAATTCAGGGATAAAGGGTCAACATGAGTGATTTAAATTCTATATTCCTCATAGCATGAGGAAAATCGGGGAGCATCTCCTGATGGTACAGTGGTGAACCATGGCGCTTAGGACAATGCGTGCCAGACTCTTTGGGCTCAACTTCTTTCAGGATGGGCGACCCTAGAGAAGTCACGTTACCTTCTCCCCCACCTCCTCCTCAGTTTCCTGGTTCCAAAAGGGGTATGGTAACTGTTCCTACCTTCTGGGAGGATTAATAAGTATAAAGATGATTGTAATGATTAATAAGTATAAAGAACTGAACACATGTCAAGTACAAGGTAAGAATTCAATGTTGGCTGTGAACTTCTCTGCCACCAGGAAGTGACAAGAGCTGTGAGGGCATTACATTTGATGCATTTGGCAGGAGGTGTGAGAGGTGTGAGAATGAAGCCAGTCATAACCCCAGAGGACTGTGAAAAGCAGTTTTTTCAGGTCTATGTGGATTTTATCATTTCTCTGTGGGGACCATAGAACCTGGCCTATGCTGTATTCACATGGGTAGAAACTAGAAACATTTGTAATTCATTAAATTGCTTTTCTTTATAGTAAATCATCCCTGTGAAGGTGTAGCAAGCAACCTAAGTTCTGTAAGCTCAGAAGATACAGAACTGGGGCAGGTAACTGTTTA
>PITA01027156.1:0-21405 GCA_004023965.1 Spilogale gracilis | reverse complement strand
TTTTTTTTTTTTTTTTTTTTTATTTATTTGACAGAGAGAAACACAGCTAGAGAGGGAACACAAGCAGGGGGAGGGAGAGAGGGAGAAGCAGGCTTCCCGCCGAGCAGGAAGCCCGATGTGGGGCTCGATCCCGGGTCTCCGGGATCATGACCTGGGCCGAAGGCAGTGGCTTAACCAACTGAGCCACCCAGGCGCCGCCGGTCATCCAGGCTCTTATGTGGAGCATGAGCAGCGACGTTGAAGCCATTGCACCTCTCCAAGTTTGGAGGGAGGGAGGGAGGTGCAGGAAGGGAGAAGGGAAGAGTATGATATCAGGAGGTACTGAAACCGTGGGTGGGATGAAAACCATGAATCCATGTCATGAGGAAAGATAGCACAAAACAGAAACTAGAGAGCTACACTGTCCGATATGGTAGCCCTCAGCCAGATAATAGCTAATGAGCGCTTGATATTTGACTAATCACAAATGAATGTGCTGTAAATATAAATTACACATCAGGTTCTAAAAATGCAGAATGGAAAATATCTTTTTTTCATCATGATAAGTGTACTTTTTAAACTTCCTCACCCATGTCATCCATCCCCCAACCCACCTCCCCTTTGCTAACCATTCTTGGTTGGTCTCTTTCTCTTTTTTCTTTCCTTTGCTCATTTGTTTCTTAAATTCTACAGATAAGTGAGATCATACGGTATTTGTCTTTCTCTGACTAGCTTACTTTGCTTAGCATTATACTCTTCTAGTTCTATCCATGTTCTTGCAAATGGCAAGATTTCATTCATTTTAATGGCTGAGTAATATTCCATCGTACCTATATATACTGCCTCTTCTATATCCATTCATCTATTAATGGACAATTGGGCTGCTTCATAGTTTGGGTATTGTAAATAATGCTGCAATAAACATAGGTATGTATATATCCCCCTTGAATTAGTGTTTTTGTATTTTGGGGATAAATACCCAGTAATGCAATTGCTGGATCATAGGGTAGTTCTATTTTTATTTTTTTGAGGAACCTCCATACTGTTTTCCACAGTGACAGAACCAGTTTGCATTCCCACCAACCAAGAAAGAAAGTTCCTTTTCCTCCACATCCTCACTAACATCTATTGTTTCTTGTGCTTTTATTTTAGCCATTCTAATGGGCATGAGGTGATAGCTCACTGATTTTGATTTGCATTTCCCTGAAGACTAGTAGTGATATTGAGCGTCTTTTCATGTGTCTGTTGACCATGTGTGCGTCTTCTTTGAAAAAAAGAAATGTCTGTTCATGTCTTCTATCCATGTTTTAGTTGGATTATTCATTTTTGGTGTTGAGTTGTATCAGTTCTTTACGTATTTTGAATACTATCCCTTTACCAGATATATCATTTGCAAGTATCTTTTCCATTTCAATAGGTTGCCTTTTCACTTTGTTGATTGTTTTCCTCACTGTGCAGAAGCTTTTTATTTTGATGTAGTCTTGATAGTTTATTTTTACTTCTGTTTCCTTTGCCTCAGGAGACATTTTTAGAAAAATATCGCTAAGGTTGATGTTAGAGAAATTACTGCCTGTGCTGTCTTCCAGGATCTTTATGGTTTCAGGTCTCATGTTTAAGTCCTTAATCCATTTGAAGTTTATTTTTGTGTGTGGTGAAAGAAAGTGGTCCAGTTTCTTTCTTATACATATTGCTGTCCAGTTTTTCCAACAACAGACAGGAAGACACTGTCTTTTTCCCATTGTATATTCATTCCCCCTTTGTCGAAGTTTAGTTCCCCATATACTCATGGGTTTATTTCTGGCTTTTCTATTCTATTCTCTTGATCTATGTGTCTGTTTCTGTGCCAGTACCATACAGTTTGAATTGCTACTGCTTTGTAATATAATTTGAAATCTGGAATTGTGACACCTCCAGTTTTGTTTTTTTAAAGATTGCTTTGGCTATTTGGGGTATTTTTTAGTTTCACACCAATTTTGGGTTGTTTGTTCTAGTTCTGTTTTTTAAAAAAAAATGCTGTTGGTATGTTCATAGGGATTGAATCAAATGTGTAGACTGCTTTGGGTAGTATAGACATTTTAACAGTATTTTTTCTTCCAACCCATGAGCATTAAATATCTTTCCATTTCTTTGTGCCTTCTTGAATTTCTTTCCTCAATGTTTTATAGTTTTCAGAGTACAGGCTATTTACCTCTTAGGTTAGTTTTATTCCTAGGTATCTTACTGGTTTTGGTGCAAAATTGTAAAGGGGATCATTTTCTTTATTTCACTTTCTACTGCTTCAGTATTTGTGGTCACAAAAAAAAATGCATGGTATGACGTCAATTTTTTTAAGTGGTTGAGACTCATTTTGTGGTCCAACATGTGAAAAATATCTTGTTGATCATTGTATATTGATTATATATTGATTATATTTTGCACATACTTGGACTAAATAAAATGATTATGGAGGTTAAGTTTACTAGCTTTTATTACTTCTATAGTGTAGCTACTATAAAATATAAATCATATACGTCACTTGGCATTCTAGCTCTTGTTATATTTTATAATGATTAGCACTTTTATAAAGTGTTATTCTTAGTATGTTTAGTTCAGAGAATCTGTTGTAATCTCTGCATCCTTTCTCAATAAAATGACATAACCGTCCTTCAGAAGAAAAGTATGAATATAGTTTTGAGGTTTTCCCTACTGTATTGAAACTATTTATACACCCAAGTAAAGAAGGTTTATCACAGAATGTTGACCATCATCACATCAGCCATGTTATCTGGGAGCATGGAGAAGAGAGAACTAACCTAGGATTTTCAGCAGGCTTCTGGGACAAGACAAAAATAAGGACAGGGAAGTAAGGGAATTAAACATTCCAGTATTTCCCAAAGTGATCTTTTCTTGGCTTTTCCACCATTTTTTTTTTCATACTTAGTACTTGTTCAGTTTAGAAGAATGCCTTTGTAATTATAGTATCTACCTAACTTAAAATGGGACTCCTACGGGTACAGATTTTCTTGGTCTTCTTCATTCTTCAAAAACTACATGCATGCACGATATTTTCCCAGCAAAATAATGTAGCCCTGGCCACAGAGCTGAGGGATATTGTATATCCCACCTAATTTCAAGATCACATTGTCTGGGAATCCGGGGATTGTATTTCATAGTCATAACATCATAACTATAAAATATGAATTGTTAAAACATGAGAAGGCCCTGGAGAAGCTTGATTGATAGTGGTAGAAAAAATAAGATTATTGGCAGTAAATGAGCTAGTGTTAATCTGAATGTGATTAGATGCAATGTCTCCCATGTCATCATGTCACCCCTGAATAAGGAACCTTTTCATAATGAACTAGAAGTCGAGCTAACCAAGTGAAGGAATTTCCTGCTTGAAGAATTGACTCTCTAAGCATCATCTACTTACACTGAAATTTGACTCAACAAGTCTCAGAAAGTTAGGATAGCCACTGTGTCCTAGAATGAGGATTTGTGAGAGGACTTTTTTGTTTATTCATACATGTTTTATTTACATAATTTGCGCAACTGTTGACAAATTACTTACTGAAATTACTAAAACAGGCCTATGCTGTTTAACAGGTCTTATGTTTCCTTACTGATGCTCCCATATGGTCTTCAAAATTTATAGTCCTCCCCATCCTATTTCCAAGCTTTTAATTCTATTCAAAAAGCAATTAGTAAATGTTCAGTCTGTGCCTAATACTACACCAAGAGCTCTAAGGGATGAGGGGAAAGTGGAAGGGAATGTTCTTGTTTTCTCAGTGCTTGCACTTTCCTCAAGGAAAGAAAACATATTTTAGTGAAAATAGAGAAGTGAAATATGTAACTAAGTGAGGCAATTAAGGAACACACTAAAAAAAGGTTTTTAATAAAATGCTAAAAATGTTATAAAATTTTGGGGAAAAATATGAAAATTATCCACTGAAGAACCTGGTCTTGAGATCTGGGTTGCTGGCAGGCACTGACTGAGGAGTGAAAGGGGCGAAACCCTCAAGTGGGCACACAAGGTGTACCTACTCTTCTTCCTGATATGGCACACATAGAATATCTGGAAACTTCCTAGCACAGACTGAGAAAGTGTCCCAGGGCCAGAGGTGACCAGCCAAGAGATCACAGTTTCCCTGGCCCTGTCCAGGTATACTCTAGCCTCAGGGTTTCAGTCTGGGCACGATTAAGCCTATTTGGGACATATTTGTTGGAAGTTGCTGATATATAAAATAAGACCTTTCTGAAGCATTCCTTCCAAAGACATCACTGCTTTTTGGTTTCTTGTTTGTTTTTTAACTGTGGGCTGACATCATGGGACCAAGACAGCAGCAGTCTAGAGGCAGAATCACAGCCACAAAGGCCTCGGGTGTGAGAACCGAACAGAGAGAGCTAGCCTGCACCACACTGCGTCTGGCTAACCAAACCACATCCCCTCTTAAGGAGTTTGCAGTGAGACTTCTAGAGAATACTTAAAATGAAATTTTTAAAATCTGAGGGGTCTTTTGGAGTAAAAGCAGTAGGATTTATGAGGGAGCAGGAAACATGGGTAAGGAGAAGCTGTGAGAGAGACAAAGGAAAGAAACATGTCAAAAGCTGAATGGGAAAACAAATGAGTAGAAAAGCATCTGAAAAGAACAGACTAAGAATAGAACACAGACCTTCAAAAAAAAAAAGAATAGAACACAGGGGCGCCTGGGTGACTCAGTCGGTTAAGCAATTACCTTTGGCCCAGGTCATGATCTCAAGGTTCTGGGACTGAGTCCTGCGTCGGGCTCCCTGCTCAGTGGGGAGTTTGCTCCTCCCTCTGATCCTCCTTTCATGTTCTCTCTCTCTCTCTAATAAATCAGAAAAATCTTAAAAAAAAAAGAAAAGAAAAAGACTAGGACCCATCTTTTCTTGAGAAGGAAAGAACCGGTCCTCATTCTAAGGCATCCCTTATGAGGCACTGCTCTTGAGGCCCCAGAACCACTATCAGCTCACAAAAGTTAACATAGGACCTGGTAGGACATGTTGTTCCCACGCAGTCTCGGGGGCCCTCATCACAGCCCTCACGGTTCTTCCTTACCTGCCTGTGTATCAAACGTGAATTTATTCCTGTCCCGCTACCTGGGAGACTGTGTTACTCACCACCCATCGAGCCGGGGCAGCACAAAAGCCGCTTTCTCCACAGCCCCCCTCAGTGCCCACTGTGACCCTAGGAATGCGCTGAAGCCCCTGTGCCCCGATGAGAGGCTGCTTTCTCATGGATCATCCTGTCAGGCAGATAATGGCCCTTGGAACACTATTGTACAAAGGCCAGGAGGTGACTGTAAAGCTTTTTGTCAGGTTCCCATTCTACAAAGAAGTATTTCATTTCCAATTTCTTCTTTTTTTCCCAATTTCTTCTTTATAAGTATATTACTTTAGAAATTTTTCATGGTTTTTACACTCGAACACATATAACCCAGGCACAGCCAGCTCCATTTCTGAATACCTCTTATTGTTTCCCCAAATACCATTTGTGGTAAATAGCAAGAATGGCAATAAATTCATTCCATCCCATGATGCATGTCTCTATGCCATATATGTTTGTGCCAACCTCCACCAAGAGATTAAGTCTCTTTCTGAACCCTTTAGGCTTAAAAGAGAGCAAGCCAGATGGAGCAAATGCATAAAAGCATGTACCTTGCTCAGTTAATGGGCATTAGCAGACAGGATGTGAGATAAGGCTTGAAATGTTCTTGTGCTTTCGGACTTACCCTTTCTTGCTGCTCATTGGAGCCCTGAGATTGCTGCATGGAAAAAGTCCAAACACACCTACTAGAGATCAGATCACACTGAACACAGACCAGCCTGCCTGTTTGAAGTCTTTTCAACTGTTCGACTCCATGTGTGAGACTAGCTTAATCTATAGAGCCCTAGAAGAGCTGAATGAGACCAGAAGACCCACCCACCCATCCCAAGGAATTGTGAGAATAAATAAAGATGTATTACTTTGAACCATAGGTCAAGAGGCTTCTGTGAAGGGCCGACAGAAAATATTTTTGATTTTATAAGTCCTTCAAGTATCTTTATAAATATTCAGCTCTATAGCTGTAGCAAAAGAACAGCAATAGACAACAGATAAATGAATGGGTATAACTGTGGGCCAATAAAATTTTACTTAAACATAATTTACAGTTCTAGTAAAAGTATTATTGCCATAGTTTCGACTCCTGTTTTAAACCAGTAAATTTTAGTGTGTTTTGTTACATAGCAAAAGCTAAAATATACACTGATTTTATTATGGTTTTCTTTCCCACCTTCCCAATCTAGTTAGCTGCTCCTGTGTGGCCTTTAGGATCCAGTACAAGCATCACTTCAGAAAACCTAAAGGGATTGGTTTGGGAATCAGACCTATGTGAATTTGAATCTTGATTCTACCACTTACTGCATGTTTGAGACTTGGGGAAAGTTATCCGTCTAAGCTTTAGTTTATTCATGGATAAAATATGCCTGGCATCAAAGATAACTATAATACACTTAAATATTATGTCCTTATATCCTTACTACCTTCACTCCCAATTTAGAATAGATGCTCTGTACTTGCCTGATATTTTGTATGTACTCCTGTAATACCACTTACTATGCTGTATATTAATTGCTCAGCTTTCCTCCTCATTATTAGGCACAAAGGCATTAAGTCATCATTAAGGAGAATGCTCTTCCTTCCTCTGATAATCCTTTCCAAGAAGACACTCAGTTGCCTCCTCACTTCTGGCCTCTCTCTACATTTTACTGAACCTAAGATAGTGACCTCAGTTCCTAATTGTTCCTCTTGGAGAAGTAAATGCCCTTTGAGAGCATGCTCCCTACTGTGCTCCTCTGGGGAACATCATCATATATGGAAAGACCCCATCCTGAGGTCCATGATCAAGTTAATATATCTGTTTGGCTCTAGGATTCAGTGTCAGGTATTAGGAGGACCCACTGGGCTCTCACAGTAAGCCATATCCTTCAGCCTTTGTTTGTCACTAATAAAGGTTTAATTTATACCTCCATCTTCCTGGTTCTCTATCATACTTCTCACTTGGTTCATAGCTCACTCAGGGGACAGAGATCACTCTTATTGGGTATCATCAAGATGAAACATATATAAAACCCACTTAAAACTGTTCTTAGAAAATAGTGAGTAATTCCTTTAAGGAAAGGGGTCATGTTTCCTTCTAATCCTAGCCAAATAAAGAGGTTCCCAGGAATCAAATTGTAAATACTGAGGTTTGCAAGAAAGAAAATGGACATTTCACCTTCTGCTAGGTACTTGCTGAGATGTAGAAATGTGAATGCCAACTATATGCATTTCAACTGACCAAGAACGAGGAACCTTTTGGGAGTATCTGACATGTGTTCCTAAGATCTTTTCAGTGGCAGAGACTTCACTGGCCATCCATGGGTCAGCCACACCTCAGGTGCAGAGTTCCTGCGGGGCAAGTGGGGCTATAGCCTGGCTCCCAGATACACCAAAGTCTTGTCCTCTTGCCCAACAGAAAGAAGCCATAGGGCATAGCTAGGGGAAGAGGACTTAACAAGGAGCATGAAGGCAGCTAGAGAAATATTCAGGGTGCAGAACCCTGAGAATGTCCTTACAACAGGAGGATTTCCAGTCAAATCACCAAGCCTCTACTTTGATGCCTCTTTTGATGTAATGGCAGAGCTGTTCAACTGCCAGAGTCAGCAACAGCTGAGGAATCAGGCACCTGTTCTTGTTTTCCTCTCCTCTTTCTGTCATAACCCCATATTCCACTGGAGATCAAAGGGGAAGACCTAAGAGGAAGTGGAACATGGATAATAAAAAAACAAATCAATTGACTCTTCTTTCCCCTAACCTTCAGACTAGGAATTATTTAGAGAAAAGGAAAAACATAAGTTTAAAATTTTGGTTTAAGCTGGAGTACACTGGGGGTGCTGGATGGTTCAGTCGGTTAAGCATCTGCCTTTGGCTCAGGTCATGATCGGGGTCCTGGGATCCAGCCCTGACTCAGGCTCCCTGATTAGTGGGGATTCTGCTTCTCCCTCCCCCTCTCCCTCTTCCCCTATATCCCTGGCCCCCCTCTTCGTCCTCCCACTCCTGCTCATGTTCATGCTCTCTCCTTTCTTTCTCTCAAATGAACAAATAAAAAATATTTAAACTGGAGTATATTGTATAAGAGCTGATGCAGATATCATCCATACAGCTCAAAGAGACACAGAATGGAACACAAAAAGAATTAAACTGTTTCCTGTTTTTGTCCTTCTGTGTATAGTCCATTCAATAATCAATCTATATGTACAAACATTAATTACTGAATTTTCTTTTTAAGTTACATTACGTTGTTGACAGTATAGCAGAATAAACACATTGCCAACTCCCTTCCTAGCAGAAAGAAAAATTAGCACTCATCATGAAAGATCAGTAAAATTAGGTTTTTCAGTCTTATACAAATCATAAAAAATAATTTTTAATTTCTGTTCTGCAAACACTGAGATTAATTGAACCTACCACAAAACTAGGCCTGAGTCAGCATGCTAGCCAAAGATGCAGCAGTGTTTATAGGTTAAAAAAAGAAAAATACAAAGAATATATGCCCTCAGAATATGGATGAGAACAAAAACTCAGTATAGCCTTCTCGTCTGCAGAAATAATAGATTGCCCTCCTTCAGCATGCTATGTTCTTTTTTAAAATAAGTGTTCTCTAGTTAAATGGCTGTTTCTAATCTGCACTTTTATTCTTAAAAGATTTTGCAACCAATTTTGTTTACTTCTTCATTTGTTGTACGCTTCTATAGCACTGCTGTGTTAAACTTTTCATCATAATATTTTATCACTGCATTTCCATTTAATACAAAGCCATATGACTGCTGAAAAGGTCTACAATAATTTAAGTGTCCCTAAGCTCACCATTTCTCTGACTACATGCATTTTTTATACTCTAACTCTTATTGTAATGCTTATGATCAATAAAGATGCTTGCTCAGAAGTAGAATAAATTTGTGAACTATTAATATTTAATGTCCCAGGGCTTAAATCATTGTCCACTCTTACCTAAAGAAAATTATTTAATATTCTAAGCGGTGGCTGAGAAAGAAAAATCAACAAAATAATTCCTGTTTACAGCAGTTTTAGAAAAATTATGTTTTCCATATATATGTATATAACTAAATTTTATCCCATTTATTGCTGATGAAAGTTCATTTGGAGAAAATCTTTGTAAGATTTAGATAACTTCCAAGGAATTTTCCACCTGGATTCTCATTTCCAAATGTTCAAAGAGTTGGTTAATTTAAGTAAAATAATAATTTGATAGGAAGATACAAGGAAATGCATAAGCTCAATGGATGGAAATGCCAGAGAATAAAGCCCAGGAGTTGCTAAAAGCAAAAACACCTAACATAACTGGCATACAATAAATATTTAACAGATGAATTAATGAACAAATAATTCAATAAATTTAAATTTTACCAGGTATGCTTAGAGAATACTTTGGTTTAGACCAGAAGCAAATGGGATGAGAGGGGCAGTGTGGAATACCCATATTAAAATGCATACCTCCTTAAATTAGCTAGAATATACTCCATTAAGTGGGACTACCAGTGGAGATTTCAAATAGCAGCCTTGAGGTGAGAGTGTGATCCGTGCAGAGATGTAGAATTGGGAGTTTGGGGTAAGCATGAGAAGTCATGGGACTAGGTGAAGTCAGTAAGGAAGTGAGTGTAGATAGATGCCAGTAGAGGTCATGGAGCAGGCCTATAGCACAACATTGGTGAGAGGAAGGACCAGCCAAGGAGATGAAGAAAAGGCCAATGGGACGCTGACACACCCAATGGTGTATGAGGTCCGAGAGGCCAAAATATAAGAGTGTCTTAGACACACCTAACAAAGTCTCACAAACTGGGTGGCTTTAAACAACAGGAATTTATTCTCTTAGAGTTCTGCAGATCACAAGTCTGAAATGAAGGTGGTGTTGACAGGTCTATGTTTGCCTTGGAGATCTTGGGGGAGGATCCTAGCATGCTTTTTCCAGCTTCCGATGGGTTGCCAGCAATGCTTGGCTTCTTTAGCTTGCATTCCCTCACAATTTCTCCAGTCACTCCAATATTCATATGGCCATCTTACTTCCGTGTGGGTCTCTGTGTCTGTTTTTTCTCTTCCTATAGGGACAGCAGCTGTTTTATTAAGGCCCACCCTAACCTCATTTTAACTAATTATGCCTGCAAATACCTTATCTCCAAACAAGTTCACATTCTGAGTCTCCAGATGGACATAAACTTCTTCTGTCTACACCAAGTAAAAAAGTGTTTAAGGAGGTGGGAGTGACAAGCTTTGCCAAATGATGTTGATAATTCTAAATTGAATTTAAGGGCTGAGATTTAGATTTGGTCACTAAAAATAGCCACATAGGGGTCATTGGACCCCCAACAGTGTGATTTCATACGGTGGACAGGAGCTGGGAAATACACGTGAGTAGGTGTACTCAAAAGAAAATAGAGAAGAAAAGAATTAGAAACTCTTGAGTATGCATCACTCTTCTGAGAGTTTTGCAATGAACAGTAGTCAGAAAGTGAGGTGGGAGAGGAGAGAATATAGGGATGACAGAAATAATTGCACTTCTATGTTTATGAGGATGAAAGCGAGGGAGAATAATCGTATTGGCATATTGGCATGTTTCCTCTTCATATAATGAATATATATTAATATATGTGAATATATTATATATGGATATATATTAATGTGTATGAATTTATATTATATATGGCTATATATTAATAAATGAATGAATATATAATTCATATAGTATCTTCAGAAAAATAAAAAGGATACTCATCCTATTCTGACTTTTTAAATCTGCCTTCCCCTGATCCTGAAGGAATCTAATTCCATTTATGGATCTGGTGGTAAGGAGGGCTATTTGGAGCGAGGTTGTGGGTAACTGATAGCACCCCTTGAAGTCATCCTTAAATTTTGCACTGTAGGCAAACCAGCTCCAAATGCCATGAGACCTCAGGGCTTACACCAGGGAATGGTCATTTTCTCTATGACTGACAAAGGAAATCTTGCATTCCCGGTAGCTCAAATCTGATAGAACTAACAATCAGATTCAGACTTTGATTCTGCAAATGTTCCTGGAAAGCTATTTAAATTCACAGCTTCTCTCAGGTCTTAAGATTAAAGATACTACATTGATTAGGAAAAGTTACACCCTTGGGAAAATTTCTTCGATGGAATTTGTAAGAGTATATTCTCTGATAATAGTGTACTTATACTGTATGTCAATAACAAAGATACAGGATATCAACATATACTCAGAAATTAGTAGGCCCTTTCTAAGCAATAAATGGGCAAAAAAAAAAGCATAATGGAATTTAGAAATCATTTGAGTAAATACTTAAATACCACATTATCAAATAATATGAAAAGCAACTAAACTTAAAGGGAAACTTAATAATTAAAGGCATGTAGTAGAAAAGAAGACAGGTTAAAAATGAATAAACCAAACATCCAGTGTAAGATATTCAAAAAATAAACACAGTAATATCAAAGAGAGTAAAAGGAAGTAAGTATAGAGATGAGAGCAGAAATTAATAAAATTTTTTAAAAAGCATAATGAACCACCCCCAACTATGTTTTATATAAACTGAGCTCAGTGTTAGCACAATGTAAATAGGGTATATTACAACCACGATGAGTCTATATCAGGAGTACAAAATTGGTTTAACGTTAAAAAGTCAGCCAGTGTATTTTGCCGTGTTAATATCAAAGGGAGTAATTAAATGATTATTTCAGTATAAGCAGAAGGTTTGACAAAGTTGATATTCATTATCAAGACAGACAAGCAAGATGGAAAAAAAAAATTTCTTAACCAACTAGGAATAGAAAGAGACCTTTTTATTCTGTTTAATGTTATTTACTAGACACACAAACACACATGGACAAGTGTACACACACATATAGGCAGTTAATTTTCAATATCTGTAGTAGTCACATGCTATTAAAGTCACTGCAAATGCTGAGCTGGTGAATCATTGCTCCGAGGGGAAATGCAAGCCTCTATTCATAGCATTTTCATCAAGCTATTGTGTGTTTCAGTTTAAAGACAACCTTATAAATATATATGGTTGGATCATTAACACTGAAGTTACTGATAACAGCACTATAATTCATGCCTGAAAGAAGTTTACCTAATTATATGTATTTTCTCTGTACATGTAATATACAGATGTATGCTGTAATGTAATACATGTGTTAAAGAACACTAAATAGCACATCAGCACTATATTTGGGGTCCATATTAAATAGTAAAATTACCAAAAAAAAATCACAAAAATGCTAGAAACATGATACCAAATCGACTGTGAAAAAGGTACTATTTACAATAGGAGAGGTAAATGTAGGTAGAAATCACCTTGTTCAGCCTCTGCTAGGAATGTGCATGCTGGGTGACAACTTTTTCACTGCTCTGCACATTTTCCAGGAATGACTATCAGAGCACAGCAAATACTGATTTAGGGTTACAAATAAATTTCAGCGCTTAAGCAAATTTGCAAATACATAACCTGCAAAAAATGAGAAACAATTATATATATAAACATACATATGTAGAAATATCATACAATGTTGAAATAATGAAGACTTTCTCTCTGAGATGGGGAATAAAACTAGCTATCAGCATAGCTCTTCAACAGTGTCATAATCCTAACCAGCACAGTAAGTAAGGAAAATTGAAGTCATAACTGGAAATAAAACAGCCAATATTCATATAATATGATTATGCATTTTGAAATCCAAACATCAACTAAATTAGATTTATTAATTTTGCTTGATTAAATACATTAACCCATTTTATTTTAAAATGCAATTTTAAATAGATGTTATTTATAATACCATCAATATCACTTTCTGAGAACTAAAATCTAACAAAAGATATGTAAAGTCTTCTTTGGACTAATCTGTAAAAATGAAGTAAAGAAAATTAAATGATGTACTTATGAATAGTAGAGGACTCAATATTATAAAATAACAATTATATCTAAATTGATCTAGAGATCCAATATGAATGTAATGCAATGCCCAGCAGAGATTTTACAGTAGAAATGAACAATTATTCTTAAATGTATATATAACGTTAAAAGGTCCCAAAACAGTAAAGACTCAAAGGAAAACAAAAAAGGAATACTTGTTTTATTAAGCATAACAATTTATTAGAAAGTTATAATAAATAAAATAGTACTAAAGAAGTGATACACAAATATAACAAAGGAACTGACTAGCAACCCCAGAAATGGAGCGCACATGGATGGACATTTAAAGCCGGCACAATAGGGGTACCTGGGTGGCTCCGTTGGTTAAATGACTGTCCTCAGCTCAGGTCATGATCCTGGAGTCCCAGGATCCAGCCACACCTGGCTCCCTGCTCAACAGGGAGTCTGCTTCTCCCTCTGACCTTTCCCCTCTCATGTTCTTGCTCTCAAATAAATAAAAATAAAAAAATAAATAAAGTTTGCACTGTAGCAGGCAAGAAAGTAGTGGTATTTTTAACGAAGAGCCTGGGACAACTGGAAGCCAAATGGTAAAAATACGTTTGGATTCTTCTTCACGAAAAATAAAAACCAGATTGACAATAGTCTTAAATATGCAAAGCAAATTATAAATATTTTAGAAAATAGCAGAAAAGAAAAGCTCCGTAACTTGGGAATAAAACATGATTCATTAAACCAGACCCAAAAAACAGTGACTCTAAAGGAAATAAATTTTAAAAAAATGGATTACACTATAATTAAGACATTTTCCATCAAAATACACCACTTAATTAATTAAAAATGGGATAGTTATTTGCAGCATAAATAATATATGGAAGACTCATCTCCAGAATATATAAATATCCCCTACAGATCAATAAGACAATCAGCCCTTCACAGAAGAGAAAATCCAAATAATCAAAAAAAAAAATGTGCAAAAATGTTTGAGCACATTTATCATCAGGAAAATATAAATAAATGAAAACCATAAAGAGATAAGAGATTTTAAAAAAACTACAGTGGCAAAACAAAAAAGTACGGAATTATGATAAGAAGCATGACCATTCTAAATGTTGGGGGCTTTTGAACAGTGGAAATATATATCTACTTCTGGTAAGAGTATAGATTGCTACAAATACTTTAGGAAAAACACTTGGCAGTATTAACTAAACACAAATATTTACATACACTATGTATACACATCCACTCTTAGGTTATAGCCAATGGGAAAGTGTGACTTTACTCAGGAATATATGATAAAAATATATATGTGTATGTATATATGAATGTCCATAGAAACATTGTTTATCATAATTCCAAATTGAAGCAATCCACATGCAACTGTATAAGAACATGAAATATATATGTTATACACATTAAAGGAAATATTGTGCATAGTAATGGAAACAAGCTACACTAACAATATAGTTGAATCTTAAGAAGACCCAAGGAGGAAAAGCCAAACTCAGTACAATCAGTAGAATACAGTCTGTATCATTCCAAAATAATATGTATTATGTGTGCACATACACACGTATGTACGCATAATTGGACAATGGAACTATAGAGGAAGGTAAGAGATTGAGTATCAATGAGTCAAGACAGTGCTTACTGCTAGGGAAGGAGGGGCAGAGCCAGAAGAAAGATGCAGGAACCTTTGAAGTGCTAGTTCTTTTCTGTCTTTTGCGCTGAATTAGGGGTCATTTAATTTTCACTTTACAGTCTGTTAAACTGTACATATTTGTTTTTGTCACATTTCCATATATGTGTTGTAATTCATAATACCTAGGAGTTAAAAACATGATATTTTGGAAAATAGGAGTAAGTAAAATGGACCTAGCCATTTGGTGAAAGGGACCATAAGGGTTACAGGAACACTATAACTTTGTATTTATTTCATCAGTGGCCTAATAATTGTGGTGTAAAGGCAGTGAACTATTATAAATTATACACCAGCTCTAGTGAGTCCTGTGCTTGACCTCATTCAGCCATCAAAGGAGATATTAGCATTTCCATTTTACCAGTGGGCAGAAAAATGGCATTCAGAAATGTGAAGTAGTTTGTGTAAATTCCCACAGGTAGTAAATGATGAACTGGGATTCACATTCAAATGGTATAACCTCTATCTAGCATGCTTTCCACAATACCTCATTAGGGTCATTTGTTTCTGACCTCCCTTGCCATTGCATTTTTTCCCCTTAAAGGTTTTTATGTGTTGCTTGAACATTTTTGAGAACACTGCTGTAGGAAAAGTGCTAATAGTAGCAACCTAGGAGTCTTGAATTACAGTCTGTTAATGAGTAGTCATTTTTATTTAGCCTTTGCCTTTCTAAAGTGCTTCGATGTCATCTGCTTTCTATGAGATAAATAGGATACTAAGGGTTACACTAACACATGTACACAAACTTCATTCACATTTAAGGAGAGGGAAAAGACTTTATATGTTGGTTTGGCAGTGACCTGTGAATGGCCTATTCCTTAGCATTAAAATGATGGCTGTAAAAGCAAAGATAAGCTCTAAATCTATGTTGCGTTTTCTTAGTCTCACTCATGAATGCACTAGCAAATATGAGAAATATCAAATGTCAGAGCAGAAGAAGAGAAAAATTCTGGGGGTGGTGAGGCATGCTGCAAGTAAAGGTAAGACAACAAAGAGCGAGAAATTCACCAAGAACAGTGCTGTAGGAGGTGAGGAGGGAGGAGACCCTACTGAGAAAAATTAGACTAGCCATGACTAGGCAAGCATGGGCCCTATCTTTAACATCACACAGAGCAGGCATCCAAAGCCAAGGGATCTAAGTAATATCTAAGGAAAAGTGGTCACAATCATCCTGGTGCTGGTGACTCAATGGCTTCTATTTTACTAATCCTAAGTGTGCTTCCCCCCCCAACTTCCTCTTTATGATTTACTTTATAATTCTGCTACTCTTGCAGAATGATTTCCTTTCTCTTAAGAAACTGCAAAATTTTCTTTAAATACATTTGTAGAAGAGACCTGATTGAAAAAGTTTTCCTCCCTTAGGTTTGTTCCAAACACAATTTAATCCTGGATATTATCAACTAGAGAAAGCAAAATTGTGGAAGGATCTTTTGTAACTCTGTGTTCTCTGTTCTAAACATTTTCTGTGAGAAGGGGTTCTGTGGTATAATTGTATCAAGGGCCGTTTTATTGCTCAAATGCTTTTCTCTTATCTCATTCTCAGTGCAGTCTATTATTAATTCTGTTATATAAATGAAATCCCTGGTTTCAGTATTAGAAACTGCTGTAAAAAAAACATTAGAGCCAGTGTTTAGGGGTGCCTGGGTGGCTCAGTCAGTGAAGTTCTGCCTTCAGCTCAGGTCATGATTTGAGGGTCCTGCTGTTGAGTCCCTCATAGGGCTCCTTGCTCAGCGGGGAGCCTGCTTCTCCCGCTCCTGCTCCCCCTGCTTGTGCTTTCTCTCTCTGCCAAATAAATAAATACAATCTTAAAAAAAAAAAAAAAACAAAAACAAAAAACCAAACAGTGTATAGCAAGAAAAGTAATAGTGTTGAGGATCCTTTCCCTAAACACTACCAAAGCAAGAGAAAAATTTGATTGGCAACCCTAGAACAGAGAAAGCAGCAGTAATTGAGAGAAGAGTAATGAGCAGTATGGTGGGAAGGAAACAGCAGCAGGAAAAGAGTGATCCAGGGCTTGAGAAATCTGGCTTGCATACTGAATGACTACTTTTATGAATGTGAACGGGTCATTTGACCTCTCTTGTTTCAGACTCTTGTTTGTAAAATATGGAGGATAGATTAAATAGTCTTTATTAATTTTGCAATATTTTTCAGAATATCTCAGTATCCATATTGACCTAAAGACTAAAAATGATAGATATTATATATGATTACTAGAAACAGTACTTACACATTAATAGCCTATGTTTTGGTACTCACGGTATTTCCCCTTGTATAGTGCAAATTAGCTAAAACCACACAATTGTAAAAGAGGGCCTGTGATTTATTCCTCAAGTCTTTTAGATTCTGAAACTCAAGACTTTTCACTAAGTACAATGAAAAAAGAAGAAATGTGACACATTGCATAGTTAGCCCAGTCCAGAAGAAGTCTTTATAAATGATGCCATAACTTGGAAGCATTTTTTTTCCCTAAATTTGTGATCCAGATATTCTCTAAAACTCTGAATTAATTTTCCACGGTAGCTTTCTCAGGCACAGAAGCAAATGCATAGGCTATTACAAGTGAAGACAAGTGTCAAGGGCTTTTAAATTAGGGATTGTTTAGGTTGAGTACTTGTCATGTTCTCAGCTCTTCAAGGCAATGTGTAAAGATCAAGAATCGGAAAGCATATGGCTTGTAGCAAATTTACAATATGGTTGGGAAGAGGAAAGGAAGATCTGAATATAAGAAGATGAGAAGTTTGGGGACAGTCAAGAAACCACTTAAAGGACTTCAAAGAATCAGATGGAAAATTATGGGAGGGAAACAGAAATCTTACTTTGAACTGAAGTGAGGTCAAGATTCTGGAAATGGAGAATCATAGGTGTTTTATCATGGGAATACAATATGATGAAAGTCATTTTTTTTTGTTTTTTTAGTAAATATTTTATTTATTTGAAAGAGAGAGTGCACAAGCAGTGGGAGAGGCAGGCAGAGGGAGAAGCAGACTCCCCGTTGAGCAGGGAGCCCAGCTTGGGGCTCAATCCCAGGACTCTGACATCATGACCTGAGCTGAAGGCAGACGTTTAACCAACTGAGCCACCCAGGCGCCCCATGAAAGTCATCTTTTAAAAAGACGAATGTGGTGCAGAGATGTCATGAAATGAGAGACTAGGAAACAGGCAAGATGACTGCAAGAATAATGGCAACTGGCAGTGTGAGAACAAGTCAGGACTGAGAGGATGTTGGAACTTGAGCACACTTACAGACTAACTGAAAAATAGAGCAAATAGAGATCAATGGAAATTCGTTCATCTTCAGGTATCATTCAATCAGAGCTGATGCTTCAATCCATAGACCACTCTTGATAAACTTTAGGGAAAGAGATTACTACCCTTTAAAAATAATCTACCAGAACATTTTTTTCTGCATATTAACCCAGAGTTTGAAGGGATTTCGGAGATTGTAATCACAGGAAGTCTTACCTCAGATAGACTGAAACAGGAGCTTTAACAATCTTCTAGGGAAAATAAAACTAAAATATCTGTTTATCATACAGATAGAAAGGTGTAAATAACATACATCAGACTTTGAAAACATGGTATCGAAAAATTGCCAATGCATAGAAAATTAAGGTAGGGTCTGATCTCATGAATATTTTTAGTAACTGGCAAATAAAAAAGAAACATTAAAGCTAACCAGGTAGCATTCTTTTTTAGCTAGCTCAAAAAGAGAAAGCAGCCTGATAAAATGCATACTAATCCATCCTGATCTGTTATGTGTATGATGATTGAATACCTTCATTAAATACATTTGTGTGATCTTTTATTTATTTCTTAAAAGATTTAAAATTTTTTTATTTTAAATATATAGAGTTGATATCAAAGACACCTCCCAATTCACACATAATATCCACATATCCTATAAAGTATGATGTAGGATGAAGAGATTCAGGGCAAGGAATTGGCGTAAAAAGTTTGCGTTTGGTTTTGGATGCTAGTGCCAACTGTTTATAGATCTTAAGTGAGTCATAATGTTTCTCTAGCCTTATGTGTCCATATCCATAACATGAAACTAAAATTACACATTAGGTTGGGAATCTCACTTTTGGAGTGAGATACTACATATAAGTAAAAAGGACTAGAATTATCCATTTGGCAATAGATGAAAGTTAGAGACGTTAGTATGAACTCATTTTAGCTTAATATCAAATATCTAATGTATTATACTGGTGTAATTAAGCACTTAGTAAATAAATAACTGAGAGAGAATAGATAGATTTCTCATGCAAAATATTTCCAGATTTATGCCCTTAAGGGGGTGAGGTATCTAATCCTTTAACTGTGGACTGTACATAGTGAATTATTTCCAATACAGAAAGGGAAGAAACCTACAAACATCCCCACAGCTACATGATCAAAACCAACATCAACAGTGATAAGTCATGCTGTAGAACATTCCCTTGTTATAATGTGATGATAATGTCACTTTACTTCTGTAACCTTCCTCCCTCAAATGAATAACTCTAGTCTAGCCATTAGAAAAACTTTAGGTCATCAAGGGTGTTCCTACTGGGGAACATTCTACAAAATATCTAACTCTCCTAAGCTGTCAAGGCCATCAAAAACAAAAACATTCTGAGATTTGAGAGGCAGTTTAGGACATCACCACTAATTGAAATGGAAATGGAATATTCTGGATGGGATTCTAAGAAAGAAAAATAGGATTAGGTAATAACTAAGGTAATCTGAACAAAACATATTAATAATGTATTAGTGCTACTTCACAAATTGTAAAAGAAAAATGTACTATACTATGTAAATAATTTCTATAAACTATATGTTCTACATGCTTTCTGTAAATCTAAAACTCGCCTAAAATAAGATGTTCATTTAAAAAGTATCTATCAGGGTGCCTGGGTGGCTCAGTGGGTTAAAGCCTCTGCTTATGGCTCAGGGCATGATCTCAGGGTCCTGGGATTGAGGACCACATCAGGCTCTCTGCTCAGCAGGGATCCTACTTCCTCCTTTTACTCTGCCTGCCTCTGCCTGCTTGTGATCTCTCTCTCTGTAAAATAAATAAATAAAATCTTTATACCTGGTAGATACTTTTTAAATCTTTGTTTTTTTAATCTATGGGGTTGCTGTAAAATTCGAATAAGATGGCTATGACATATATATAATAAAATACAACTTTGCATTCTTTTTTTCTTTAATTGCCATGCAAGGAGGTAGTATAGGTAGCACTTGGAAGAAATCTGGTATTAAATTGCTAGGTTATCTCATCATAGCAAGAATTTCTCTTCCTCTTGTGTTTAGCCAGAAATGACTTGGTAGTTCAATTAAAGGCACGGTCCACATTGGCTTCTGATGATACTGAATGTTGGAATCATTTATGCTAAGATAACAAATACCTTCCAAATCTCAGTAGCTTGAAATGGCAAAAGCTTCTTTCAGGTTACAATACATTTTCATTACAATTAGACTGTTTCACATCATTCTCATTAAGGAATATGAGATAATAGATTCCCCACCAACTGGTGTCTTTCCATTTCTCTAACATTGGGATAATGGGAAGAAACAGTGAATCTCCCTCCCCCCACCCAAAGTGATAGTATGTGAGCCGGGGAAATGAGGTGGCAGAAGGAGAGGGAGAATCTTAAGCAGGTTCCACACTGAGAATAGAGCCAATGCAGGACTCGATCTCATGACCCCGAGCCAAAATGAAGAAGCAAATACTTAAATGACTGAGTCACTTATGCACTCCAGAAACAGTGAGTCTTAAAGATGCCGGTGTCCACACACAAAGGCAAACTCGAAATGGATGAAAGACCTCAACTTGAGGCAGGAATCCATCAAAATCCTGGAAAAGAACATAGGCAGTAACCTCTTTGACATGAGCCACAGCAACTTCTTTCAAGACACGTCCCCAAAGGCAAAGGAGACAAAAGCGAAAATGAACTTCTGGGACTTCATCAAAATAAAAAGCTTCTGTACAGCAAAGGAAACAATCAACAAAACAAAGAGGCAACCCACAGAATGGGAGAAGATATTTGCAAATGACACTACAGAAAAAGGGCTGGTATCCAATATCTATAAAGAACTACTCATACTCAACACCCAAAAAGAGGATGAACACATCAAAAAATGGGCAAGAGACATGAAGAGGCACTTCTCCGTAGAAGATATACAGACGGCCAACAGACACATGAAAAAATGTTCAGCGTCACTAGCTATCAGGGAAATTCAAATCAAAACCACTCTAAGATACCACCTTACACCAGTCAGAATGGCCAAAATTAACAAGACAGGAAACAACAAGTGTTGGAGAGGCTGCGGAGAAAGGGGAACCCCCTTACACTGTTGGTGGGAATGTAAACTGGTGCAGCCGCTTTGGAAAACAGTGTGGAGATGCCTTAAAAAATTAAAGATAGAGCTACCCTATGACCCTGCAATTGCACTACTGGGCATTTACCCCAAAGATACAGATGTAGTGAAAAGAAGGGCCATATGCACCCCAATGTTCATCGCAGCAATGGCCACAATCACCAAACTGTGGAAAGAGCCAAGGTGCCCATCAACGGATGAATGGATAAAGAAGATGTGGTACATATATACAATGGAATACTATGCCTCCATCAGAAAGGATGAATACCCAACTTTTGTAGCAACATGGACTGGACTGGAAGAGATTATGCTGAGTGAAATAAGCCAAGAAGAGAAAGTCAAGTATCACATGGTTTCACTTACTTGCGGTGCATGAGGGGCAAACTGGAGGACAG
>PITA01027155.1:0-21406 GCA_004023965.1 Spilogale gracilis | reverse complement strand
TTTTTTTTTTAAGATTTTATTTATTTGACAGCGAGAAACACAGCGAGAGAGGGAACACAAGCAGGGGGAGTGAGAGAGGGAGAAGCAGGCTTCCTGCCGAGCAGGGAGCCCGACGTGGGACTCGATCCCGGGTCTCCAGGATCATGACCTGAGCCGAAGGCAGTTGCTTAACCAACTGAGCCACCCAGGCGTCCCAAGAGAAACTTTTTAAAAACTTGATAAATACTCAATTCCTCTAGCAGTCCCATTAGGTAAAACTTGACTCCAACCAGCTGGAGAGCTATACCAGAGGCCATATAGCTGAACCACCTCAAAAGCCACAGAAATTGACAAGCGCGATGAGGGGATATTAAAAACAGCCAAGACACTATTAATCCTCTCCTTTTTTGATACCCCCAAATTATTGATCTAATAAGCAGTTTTCCTAACAGAAAAATTTAATTTCCTGTTGCTAAATCAAAAATCTGAAAAATTTTAAGGCGTTTTAAAGGCATCAATGGAACTAAAGGGCCCAAATTATACATTTCTACCCACCAATGATTTCTAATGACTCTGCCAATTAACTGCTCATCCCTCACGATATGTCAGGTCATACCGTTTCTCTTTTCCACTGGCTGCCTATCTATTTGGTTCAAATTAAAAGCCAGTGGCTTTATACAATCAGCCCTGACTCTCCTCATTCCCCCCAAGCCCACCTGCCCCCACAGCCACCTTCTTTTCCTCTAGCCTTCCCTTCTAACCTCCACTTTCCTCAATCCACTTTCACCTCCTGGCCTCCCAGCAAAGCCCTGAACATGCCTTAAGGTATTTCAACTTATCCCGTCTCTTTGTAGTGCTCTCCTACAGGAGCCCACAGAGCTTCAACTCTCACCTCCTGTATAAGTGTTGGCTCAAAAGTCACTTTCTCTGACTACATCATTTAAACCTACAAATTCATAACCCAGCTCTACATCTCCCCCTTTACCTGATTTATTTTTCCATTGCACTCATCACCTTCTAATACACTACATAATTTACTTACTTATTGTCTGTGTCCAGCAATAGGGTATAAGCTCCATAAAAGCAAGAAGTTTTATTTTGCTTCAGAGTATCCCTAGCATCTAGAGTGATGCCTTGCACAAATTAGACAAACCATAAATGTTTAGTGAGTACGTAATATAGGAACCAAAAAAAACAACCATTAAAATCAATCAAGATTCAGGAATTTGAGGAATACATTTCTCTAGTTTGTTGTTTATTGTCCTACACAAATAAAATACAAGTCCCTCCTATAATTGAGAGCTGATAAAAGTAACATGACAATTATCTTTTTTGAGCTACTCGGTTTTGTTGGGTTTCAAAACAGATTATGAATAAATTTTAAAACGTGATTTATTTACCCTAACTCCAACTCACCTTACCCAGCAAAGCAAAAATATCATTTCCATCTTGTAATCCCTCTTCAAAATATCTCAGTGCTTTTTTAGTATAAGGTTCTTTTCCTCTTGTGATATCAAGCCACGCTCTCAAAACCTGTCCCTGTAGAATGAAAAATTCTAATTATACTTCCATTTTATTTTATTTCATTTTTATTTTTTTAAAGATTTTATTTATTTGATAGAGAGAAACATAGCCAGAGAGGGAACACAAGCAGGGGGAGTGAGAGAGGGAGAAGCAGGCTTCCCGCCGAGCAGGGGGCCTGATGTGGGACTTGAACCGGGTCTCCAGGATTGTGATCCGAGCCGAAGGCAGTCCCTCAACCAACTGAGCCACCCAGGTGCCCCCTATACTTCCATTTTATTGGAAAGAAAATAAATGTCATGGAAGAGGTAAACCTACTGTCCTTTTTTGTGATTAGTAACCAAAAAAATCACTCTGCCAAAAAATGTTATGAATATTTAAAACAGTGTTCAGCAAAACTGTTTCCAAACCCTTTCCAGTCTAGAGTCTTGGAAACTGTTGTGTATTTCAGCTCTTAAGGTTACAGTGTGTTCAATATAAAGAAATTTGTCAAATATTCCATTAATCCTAAATAACCAATATTCTTCTCTGGGACCTTGCTAGTAAATTATTAATAATAATCGTTAAACGTGTAATTCAATACACAAACAGGAATCTTTTTTGGGCAAACAGACCAAGTAAACCAAGATGTAAAAACAGAAGAGTCTTGCTTGATACATATTGAAAATTAAGATAATCTGGCAACTATCTTAATGCTTGTGACTAGTCCAATGCATTTTAAAATGCAAGGATAAGGCCTCAGAAATCAAAGGCTAAAGAAGTCATGGATGTTTACTTTCAGAAATGCCAGTGAGTCAGTGGCATTTAAGGTTTATAGAATTACAAAGAAGATGGATACAGGTTACTTTACTTTTCAGCATCCAAAAAAATTGTGAAATCTGTTCTATCAAAAAATTTCTAGGTTAATTAATAAATTTATAGGGGCGCCTGGGTGGCTCAGTTGGTTAAGCAACTGCCTTCGGCTCAGGTCATGATCCCGGAGACCCAGGATCGAGCCCCACATCAGGCTCCCTGATCAGCAGGAAGCCTGCTTCTCCCTCTCTCACTCCCCCTGCTTGTGTTCCCTCTCTGGCTGTGTTTCTCTCTGTCAAATAAATAAAATCTTTAAAAATAAATAAATAAATTTATAAATATTTAAGATATTTACTTCCCTGTATTTCACCTGAAAAGACAGATATGAATATTAAAACAAGGCTATTTCTTTTTTAAAGATTTTAATTATTTGAGAGAAAGAGCGTGCGTGTGTACGTTAGGAGCAGGGGCGGGGGCAACAGGAGAGAGCGAGCAGGCTCCTCACTGAGGAGGGAATCAGATGCAGGGCTGGATCCCAGGACCCCAGGATCATGAACTGAGCCAATGGGAGAGGTTTAACCGATTGAGCACTCAGGTGCCCCGAAAAAAATGCTATTTCAACTTGCTAGATCGAAGTTTATATTTGAATAGTTTTAACTATTGTCTCTGTGTGGATGATTCCCAGCCATTTCTCTAGTCCAATACCTCTTCTAAACTTTTCTTTTTCCAAAAGCTCATCTACTATTTCCTTCTCACTGTTCCACTAGAGATGGAAACACAGCATGTCTGGAACCAAATATATTACTCCTCCAAGATTACCTTCTCATCTCAACATTCTCTGTTCATGGTCTCTGAACTATACAGGTTTAAGACCTCAGAGAAAAGGGCGCCTGGTGGCTCAGCAGTTAAGCGTCTACCTTCGGCTCAGATGAGATCGAGCCCCATGTCGGGCTCCCTGCTCAGCAGGAAGCCTCCTTCTCCTTCTCTCACTGCCCCTGGCTTCTTGTGTTCCCACTCTAGCTGTGTTTGTCAAATAAGAAAAAAAAAAAAAGACCTCACAGAGATATCCTTGATATCTGACAGCTCTAAATCTTGCCCCTGCCACTTATAATCAGTTGACAGTTCTTGTGGATATTTAATAATTTTCAAATTCATACCCATGGTACAATATTTTAGTGTAGGCCCTTAAAACCCTCTGCCAAAAAGCACGCACTACCATTTTGGGGGCTGAACTCTAGTTTCTTCCCAGGCCTTTCATCCTATAAACCAATAGTAAATCAGTCTTGTGAATTTGCACTCTAATAATATCACTGCCACAATTAAAAACCTCAATGACCTCTCCATGCCTATAAAATTAGATATAAATATGTGTACCTAGCTGTCAAGGCTGTTCACTCTTTCCCAACCCACCTCCCCAAGCTTTTCTTCCACCCTCTTTATCTATGCACCCAATGTTTCTGCCAAATGGGAGCATCTCACTAAACCCAGAACCAAACCGTCTCCTTGTTTTTCTTATTTCCACTTATTATTTCCCACCTTGGGAGTATCTGCTTCCCTTTCCCATCATCTTTACATTTGGAAACTGTATCCATCTTTCAGGTTTCAACTCAAATGCTACTTCCTTCAAGAAATTCTTCCTCATTCTCCTAACATTTATAGATGAGATCTCTCCTTAAATACTTAGACTGGTGCCAAGCACAAAGTAAGTGAGCAGTAACAGTTAATTATTATTTTATACTTTCATCACATGTCTCTCACACCACTTATAAATGTTCTCGTAATATTAGTATTAACTGGGTATGTGATCTATGACACTACAAGACATCCACATAAGTGAAGTTTATGTATTCCTGATCTTTGCAAATTTCGATGCCTTGTACGTAGACTTTAAGAAGGAGAGTGGGAGGAAAGGAACTGGAGAGGGATCTTTTCATGAGTTAATAAGTAGCATAAAAACAAACAACCTTAGACAACCATGATTTTACAAAATAATAAAATATTAAAATAAAGCTGCTATTTATGAGAATAGAGTAAAATAACAAGGAACACTACTAAAAATATAAACTGCTTTTAGTAGTCTATTTCAAAATAAGAAACTCAGTCACCTCCTTATTGCCATTTGACATTTTGATCATTCTGTCAATATACTCTCTCGCCTTGTCATGATGGCCAATGTGCCATAGAAATAAGCCTGCATGGTACAAAGCTTTTGGCCCAGCTCCTTTACGTTGCTCCTTCACTCTGGCATCTGACTCCAGAATAGCTTCTCTATCTAGGAGGGGAAAAAAGGTATTAAAAGAAAATTAAATTCTAGATCAAGTGTTTACAATAAATCAATCAACAGAGCACATTGCTTTTGAGACACCACTGTCTAACAGAAATAAAATATAAGCCACATTTGTAATTTAAAATTTCCTAGAAGCCACATCAAAGAAGTAAAAAGAAACAAGTAAAACTGATTTCAATAATATATTTAACCTAATAGATCTGAGTTATCATTCCAACACAAATCTGACATGAAATTGAGATACTTTTGTTGTTCTTCTTAAGCTTTTAAAATCTGATATATATCTTATACAAAGTATATCTCAATTATCATGCTAAATTTTCTTCAAAAATACTTGATTTGGGGTGCCTGGCTGGCTTAGTGTGTTAAGCATCTGCTCAGGTTATGATCTCAGGGTCCTAGGATTGAACCCTGTATCAGGCACTCTGCTCCAAAGTCTGCTTCTCCCTCTGCCCAGCCCCCACTTCTTGCTCTTTCTGTTTTCATTTATCAAATGAATAAAAAAAATCTTTAATAAAAAAACTTGGTTTATACTTAGATTCCATAAAATTTAGAGCTGAAAACAGATTCATATATTCACATATAATTAATTAGAATTAAATTTAAAACTGATACTTGATTCAATTAGAAAAGTTAGTTATTAGAAAAGTTACTAATTAGAATTAAATTTAATTTAAAATTCAGTTTCTCAAACTAGATATATTTCAAGTACTCAGCAGCCATGTGTGGTTAATGTCCACCGTACTGTACACTATAGTTTTACAATTTGTCATTCTCAAGATCCTTAAAGGTTAAATATGCAAATTTTTTAATAATAAGACTTAAAAACTCAGCAACGATTCTAAAATTATTAGGGGCAAATCCAAGACTAGTACTCAAATTACTTAACTCCCTAATCCAATTCTAGAATATATAAACATTCCTGGATGTTGTGATAGGCCAGTGAAAGGTAACATAATCACTATTATTTACATGCTTTAATAGCAACTTCTCAGCTGCTCCCTTAAAAAGATGATCTACCTCTAATAACTCTAACCATTAAATCTATCATGTGTGTGCTTAGGACACCAATGTCAATTAGCTCCAAATCCTGAACTGAATCAGAGTATGGATCAGCTATTTATTTATTTATTTATTTATTTATTTATTTATTTTAATTTTTTTTAAAAGATTTTTTTATTTATTTGACAGAGAGAAACACAGCCAGAGAGGGAACACAAGCAGGGGAGTGAGAGAGGGAGAAGCAGGCTTCCCGCTGAGCAGGGAGCCCGATGTGGGACTCGAACCCGGTTCTCCGGGTCATGACCTGAGCCGAAGGCAGTCACTTAACCAACTGAGCCACCCAGGCGCCCCTGGATCAGCTATTTAATAAGTTACAAGAAATGTAAAAATTGAAGCTGTGATTGTAACCAACTACCTTTCTGGAAGCGGTCATCCAGAAAATAGTATTATCTCTTCCTTTTATCTCTAATGATACCACTGTAAGCTTACAAGTGGAACCACTTTATCAGTTCACAAAACAAAACTGTTTCTGGAAGGCTACAGACTGCTTGGCAAGAAAACCCTCCAAAATACCCACTTGAACACCTTCATTAGTTTTCATCAAGTACTCATGATACAGAAAGAGAACTCATTAAGGCAAGGACAGGATTTGTACTTTCTTGCCAAATGTCCATCAAGTCCCAAGTGGGGCATTTGTTATTTATGTCACCATCTGCACAGAGCTGGTGTCAGCTCAAATTACCAGATATCAGCTCAAATTCTTAATGCATGATAGTCCTCTTATAATCAGGGCTTATGTCAGCACTTAGGAAGAATGGACATGAACAATCTAGGTCCTTCCTAGGCAATACTGATAGACATCTGGGTTCTTCCTGAGCTTACGTCCACTCAGAATCATCTATGGTATAAGGTAAAGTCAGTACTCAGGTGTTTCTAAATAGTATTTCTGCCTCCATCTTTTTAGTGTCTTGGAAATCACATTTCCCAACAGAACCAACACCCTTGAGAATAACCAATTAAATGAAAATGTGATTATAAGAGGAAAATATTTTGTACTCATTTGTTTTCTTTCTTTCTTTTCTTTCTTTTTTTTAGTATTACTGGCTATCTGTCTATATAAATTATCTGTCCACGTAAACACACTCCAGCTGGATCACAAAGAGCCATCCATACAAAAACCTAATCCTGAATTCTTCCACATATTTGCCCATCGATTCAGCCTGTCTGACAAATACGCTTTACATTCAAATCCTACTTTTCCTTCAAAGACCAGATTATGGGGGCGCCTGGGTGGCTCAGTTGGTTAAGCAACTGCCTTCGGCTCAGGTCATGATTCCGGAGACCCGGGATCGACCCCCACATCGGGCTCCCTGCTCGGCGGGAAGCCTGCTTCTCCCTCTTTCACTCCCCCTGTTTGTGTTCCCTCTCTGGCTGTGTTTCTCTCTGTCAAATAAATAAAATCTTAAAAAAAAAAAAAAGACCAGATTAGGCCCCATCTTCCACAAAACCTTCACAGCTTTTTCTATGGATTAATGGTACATACCATTTTCAGTTAATTATGTACTCATTTGTTTTCTCATAATTTTACTTAATAGTAACATTAGCATTTAACCTTTGTGGGTTTTACATTTTCATTAGACTATAAACTTGATGCCATGGACCACTTTTTACAATTCTTTTTTATTCTCTAACTATATTTGACATAGTCCCTTAAAGAAAGCAAGCACCTGCCATTAGATTTGTTTACTTGTTAAGCATATTAATGTTTATTTTTATTTTTTTAAAAGACTTTATTCTTTATTTGACAGAGAGAGTCACAGCCAGAGAGGCACAAGCTGGGGGAGTGAGAGAGGGAGAAGCAGGCTTCCCGCCGAGCAGGGAGCCCACTGCAGGGCTCAGTTTTGGACTCCGGGATCATGACCTGAGCCGAAGGCAGACGCTTAATGACTGAGCCACCCAGGAACCCCCATATTAATATTTTAAATAGCTTTTTGTTGATCTGTGCAAGGACATGTGGGGTGAAGGAGGTATGTGATACTTTGCTTAGGAAAAGAAATTTCTAATATTAAAAAAAAAAATTCTGTGACATCTGATTATTGTCTAATTATCTGAAACATGATCTATATTCATAATTCTATTAGCTGTTAGTGAATGTATATAAAAGAATACAATGCCATTTACTCTTTATTACCTATAATTATGATATTCTATTCCGCCATTAAGAGCCACCATATATTGACAGTTACATGATTTTAATTGCTGGCTTATGCTTAAAGTTCTCACTATAATCTACTTATATTTCCCAAACTACTACTGGATAAAAAGTTACTGAATATCTTCCAGGAGCTAACAACCTGGCTGTGGGGATGTGTACAGGCCTCTAAGAACCTTAAGATACAGTGGAAGAGATAAATTGCACATAGCTATAGATTTGCACGTAACAAGCTATAAAGTTGGGTGCTGCAGAGCAATTTCTCTATATGCCGCTTTGGGGCTGTCCTTCACTTAATAATTGCTAATATACGTTCAACTTGATGTGAATTCAAATGATCCCTATATATTAATGATACTTCTGTCATAAGATAAAGGAATATGAAAGGGATATAAGACACATTACTTCTGTGCTTGATAAATCTGTAACCTTGTCAGAAAGATAAAACAAATTGATAAAACAGTATCGACAGAAAATTATAATACAGTATTAGCAGACAAAATGCAATGGTAATTGAGAAAAATCAAAATGAATTGAGCAGAAAAAATTGTCCTAAGCATTATACTTAAATACAATACCTGGATTAGGACTCATTTTATGGGCATATATCAGTGCAATTAGAGAACAAAGTGATACATCTTGTTTATTTTTAATAGCCTCAAATTCACGAAGAGCTTCTTGAGTTTTACCTGAAAATCAAAATTGTAATGTGAAAAATTGTCCATAGTACAAAATAGGAATTTAAAACATATGAAACATGTTTAATAATTAGCACATACCTTCCATTAATGTAGCATAAGCATGATAAAACCTGAACACTGGGTCATTGCCATACCTCTTCACTCCTTCACTGGCAATAAGTAACACATGATGGAAATATTTTTCTTGACAATAGTAATTAATCAAAGTCTAAAAGGAAATAAGGACTGAATGTTAAAAGAGATATTGCTCTTCTAAAATACCATAGAAACAGATAATCTAAAATCTTGCATAATCTAAAATTAATGTGATTTTTTTAACAATAAGGAATGCAAAACAAAACAAACACAAAATTTTTGAAAAAAACCTCAATGTTTCCCATTATTATTATTATTATTTCCTATTATTAATTTCCCTATTATTAATTAATTTTCTAAATTATTTGTTACCAATACAGGAATAATAGGAGCCTTCGATTGCCAGACCTTAGGATTCTTTTTTTAAAAATCTTGCTTCTATTTTGTTGTTATAATATTACAAAGTAAAGACAAACTGAATTCAGCAATTCATTGCCAAATGTTGTCTTGTTTTCTGAGTTCTACAACAAATAACTATAAGAACAAATGATGCAAACTTTTTTTAATGGCAATTATTATCATTAAGCTCTTTTCAAAATTGATACTGTAGATTTACACAAAAACCAATACCGGGAGGCACTAAGTTCTGATTAATTGGGTCTGTGCTTTACAACTTTTTCTCAGGATCATGAGTAAGGCTTAGCGGCTAACCTAATCAAAGAGGGAAGCCAGATTCACTATCGCTGTGGTACACTTGATTCACCTCCATTAACCATGTGGACCATCCTGTACTCACCTCCTCTGAGTCTGCAACTCACACAGCAAAGGTGAGAAATAAAGATGAAGCAGCGATTGACAGGATTGAAATAGGAGAGTCTACACTGTTTTTCCAGAGTTCCTGGAGGCTACAGTCCACACACTTCTCTAGAGCAGTTATGCAAACATTCTCTGTAACTTTAACTCAGCTTCCCTCCTTGTGGTTACTGCCCTGTACTTCCTGTGCCCCCCACAGCACGCTTCAATGAAGTACAGTTTTGCTCCAGAGCCCTTCCCTAAGATGGCAGATGACCTCTTAGTTTGCCATAACTAAGGACTTCTGTTCAGCATTTAAGCACCTACGACTCTCCTGAAAGGTATGAAAAGGACATGGATTTAAAGGTGAAAAGACCTGTTTTTAAATTTCTGGCCCATCTTACAGTACATTAGTTTGCTCATTTGTAAAACACTGTTAATTATTTATAGATTATTGTGGATTAATTATAACATCACACTGTAAAACTCCGAAAAAAAAAATTCCTCTGAACCACATTCGTTGATGAAGTACAACAACAACAACAACAACAACAACAAAAACCGTAGTATCCAGTCAAGACCTCTCATCTAACCTCCAGATTCATCCTTCCAATTGCCCCAGCTACCCAAGCCTGAAACTAAGTTAGGGCATCCTCCCTTCTTCCTGTTTGTCCAGTGCCCCCTGATTCTAACCAGTCAGTAAGTCTCTTCTGTTCTCTAGTCTACTTCCTACTCTCCATACCTTACCAGTCCAACCAATGCTTCCTGCCTACTAGTGCCAGGCACTGGGCTAGATGGTGTGAATGTGAAGATAAGTAAGAGATGGTTCCTGACCCAGAAAAGCATAAATTCTCCAACTGAGACTAGAATCTAAAAACTGACAAATACAGTGCAGTAAATGCAAGCAAGAAAAGAGCTTACAAAGTGCTTTAGGGATGTCGAAGAATGAGGTTGGGGTGTGGGAGGATGGAAGAATAAAATTAAGGAAAAGGTTCTCCGGGAGGACTTCAGAACTGCCTCTTGACTCGTGAACTCCTCACTCTCCCTCCACACATACACAGTCTCCCTATTTCCCTTTTGAGATCCTTGAGGAAGACAGATGACTTAGCCAGGCAGGGGAACTGCAACAACAGACATAAGAAATCAGCAGTGATACACAAGGATGTGGTGGGAATGGAGAGGGCTGAAAGTCATTCTATACGGTAGAGCAGGGATTGGCACACTATGGCCTGCTACCTCTCTTTGTATAGTCAGCAAACTAAGAATAGTTTTTACATTTTCAAACAGTTGAAAGGGGGAAAAAACAAAAGACGAAAAAATACTCATAACGTGAACATCTTAAGAAATTCAAATTTTAGTGTCCATAAATAAAGTTTTATTGGAACAGGGCCGTGCTCATTTGTTTAATTACATCTATGGCTGCACTCAAGCTACATTGGCAGATTAGATAACCGAGACACTGTGGCCTGAAAAACCCAAGATAATGTACTATTTGACCCTTTATGGGAATTCAGGGCTTAGAATAACGCCAGCAATATAGCCTGCACTCAGTAAATATTTGTTGATACAACAAATATTTGAGTTAAAGGTTTTAGTCCAGCATTAGGCTATAAAATCTGTGAAGGCAAGGACTGTTCAGTTCTGCTCATCACTATCTCCAGCTTCTCGTGGACATACCGTGAGCCCTCCATCAACGTGCTGAACAAGTGAATCAGTGAACAAATGGAGAAGACTATCTTCCTACAAAGAAACTTCTAATTCTCAAGCTTCATGTCCCTGTTTTTAGAACATTTTTTAAAGTGGTCCATCATAAAATATTTGCTTAAGAGATGAATCAGTGACAGATTAAAAAAAAAAAAAAAAAGGCCATCATCCCAAAATACTCCTCCACTTTCAATCCTATGTCTTTGTTTTCAAGTAATCTTTCCGTGTTCCTTTCGGTCCAAACGGTTGACTGACACCAGCTTGCTTAATTAAGTCCTTGAAAATCGCACCGGGAGGAGCAGTAGTTGTTACTCGTTGACCAAGCATCCTTAGCCAACTGGATACAAAATAAAAGTAAACACCACAAACGGGGTGGGACAAGCCCCCTTAACGGCAATTCCTTCGCAGCGTGGCGCGGGGACTGCCCTGGACAAGATTTCAAAGCAGGGCCTACGGAGGTGGCCCAGGTGATGTAGTGTCAGGCCCACACGCCACGCTGGCGCACCTGGCGAATCCCGGCAGCAAAAGCACAGCAGGTAACGATGCCCTCTTTGATTCTGCCCCTCCCCAGGCTCCCCGGCTCGACGCCACCCGCAAAGGCAGCTCTAGTCCGGGCCCGCGGCCCGCTCACCTTCAGACCCTGAGAATCCATGGCTCTCGCGAGGCAGGGTCGCAGGGCGCCACGACGAACGCTCGCCCTAGCACAGCGGAAGAGCTAGGGGCTCAAGGCCCGGCAGCCCAGGCCCAAAACCCACTCGCGCCCCGGGACGCGGCGGGAGGGGCGGGATGGGGCGGGGCCGCGCTGCCATTGGCTGCCGGCGGCAGGGGGGCGGGCTCTCAACGCAGGGATTTGCGGGGAGGGGGTCCTGCGGAGGAGGAGGTGCTGAGACAACCCTGAGCGAGGGCTGCGGTTGGGAAAGGGGGAGCGAGCGGGTGGTGCGGAAGGCCAAGGGGTATCAGATGACGGACCAGCCCTTGGAGGACAGCGGGTGGGCGGGCACGAAGATTTGGAAGGAAGGAATAAAAAAAATAGGGGAGGAAGTAGGAAAAAGAGCAGTGTTTCCCATTACTGGCTACAAAGAAAGACACCATTTTCTGCCGGGTGGTGTACAGGCCGGCTCCTGCAATGCGGCTGTTTGGAGGCCTGACCAGCGCAGAGAAAAAACCTTTAACTTTTACGTGTTGTAGTTGTATTGCCGCCGCAAGGTGGCGCAGAAAAGTCGTATTTTTTCACAGAAAGGTATTAAGGTTCCTGAGCTCTTGACAGGCATTGTTGCCATCCTGTGTTCATTGTTAGAATGCGCATTAAGTTAGCCCTTGTTTCCTACAGCTCTGATAATAATAGAAGCATTTTTTCCAGGATTTTAAGTTGACAAAATTAATTCCTGTGCATGGGGCGCTCCGCTGGTTCAGTAGTACAGCATGTGACTCTTGGTCCCCCAGGTTCTGAGGTCTAAAATTAAATATTGAAATTTAATTCAATATTTAAGTATGAAAATTAAATTGAAATATAATAAAGTAAAAGATTTCCAATCTCTGCTTCATGATACTTTAAAAAATAGTGGTAAAGATTTGAGGTTTAAGAGTTCATTGTGGATTCCCAATTTCCATCCCATTGTTAATTATCTTATTTTAATTGATATATTTGGAAGTTGTCATAATCACGTTAGTTGTAGAATTTAAATAAAAAAATTAATTCCTGGGCGCCTGGGTGGCTCAGTGGGTTAAAGCCTCTGCCTTTGGCTCATGTCATGATCTCAGGGTCCTGGGATCAGGCCCCCATCGGGCTCTCTGCTCATTAGGGAGCCTGCTTCCTCTTCTCTCTCTGCCTACTTATGATCTCTCTGTCAAATAAATAAATAAAATATTTTAAAAATTAATTCCTATGCAAACTTTTCTGTTTGCACCCATTGGCAACTCTGTCAGCTGCTCACTGGTTTCTTCAGATCAGAAAATTAAATTGAAATATAATAAAGTAAAAGATTTCCAATCTCTGCTTCATGATACTTTAAAAAAATAGTGGTAAAGATTTGAGGTTTAAGAGTTCATTGTGGATTCCCAATTTCCATCCCATTGTTAATTATCTTATTTTAATTGATATATTTGGAAGTTGTCATAATCAAATTTTAAATTTGTTGAGGAGGACGGGTGCCTACGTGGCTTTCTTGGTTGAGCTTCTGACTCTGGGCTTTGGGCTCAGGTCATGATCTCAGGGTGGTGAGATCAAACCCAGGGTGTAGCTGTGTTCTCAGTACAGAGTTTGCTTCAGATTTTTTCTGCCTCTCCTCACGCTCACTCCTGCTCTCTCTCTCTCAAATAAATAAGTAAATCTGAAAAAGAAATTGTTGAGGAGGCAATGAATAATAGCTTTTTTCCATGCCAGTAGGTTAGGTAATGACAATGGAGAAGGAAAAAAAAGGGTTTTTTTTTTGGCACATAATGTTTTCATGAGAATTACTTTTTTGTTTTCCATATACATAGTCAAGCTAAACAGTTGTGGTGATGGTCTGATTTTCAAAGCATGTGGTATAAACCGCACTCGGTATGCCACAGAAAATATCACAAGCCATGGTGCTCATCAGAGTATATGATCTTGGGGTACCTGAGTGGCTCAGAGGGTTAAGACTCTGCCTTTGGCTTGGGTCATAATCTCAGGGTCCTGGGAACAAGTCCCACACCTGGCTCTCTGCTCAGCAGGGAGCCGGCTTCCTCCCCTCTCTCTGCCTACTTGTGATTGCTCTCTGTGTCAAATAAATAAAATCTTTAAAAAAAAAAGAAGTGCAATTAAACAAGAGACTAAATTGAGTGGTTTTTTTCACAACTTTGGGGATTAATGTATTAAGAAGGAAGTGAAATTAACATCACTTGTTACAGTCCAGAGATTCCTCCTACTCAATTCCTACAATTGACTTATTTTCAACCACTGATACTTTGTTTTTCTTTAAAAATACCCAAGCAGTTCAGATATCTGATAGCTAAGAACTTCCTGATAACAGAAAAATTTGCTTCTTGCTCACCTGTCATACGTAGTAACTATTTCTACTCAAATACCATGAGGGAGACTTACCAGGAGTGTTATTTTTCCCTTAGTTTTCTTGATTATATGTTGACATTTCATCTGTGCAAAAGCAGGAGAAAGAAAATACAGAGAAATACTTTTCAGAAGAGTATGCTATTTTGAAATAGAAATAATGAATTATTTAAATGTTTACAATCATGATGTATGGAACATCTTCAAGAGATGTCATTTTTTTTCTACTCCTTTCAAGAATCTTTATCTGGCTGATAAAATAAGAATGAAGAATAGTGATAACTACTCCCCTCAACCTAGAATTTACTCACTTAGGTCTAAGTTCATATCTGAAAAATCTTACCTAACATCAGATTTACACTGCTGTCTCCCTGGACTCTATTATTTCTGGAGGTAAGAAAACTAGAGGTCTTTTTATCCTAGGGTTGAGAAAAATCAGGCTTTTGCTTTGTAGGTGTCTCTTGTTAACTTTGTTTACAACACTGCTTCCAACTAGTCACCAACATTCCTTAGCGGCAACACATGCTAATGTAAAATGTTGAGTTTACAAAAATAAATGAGGGAAGAGTGGCTTCATGCCCAGTGCACATGAGATCGTGAAGCATGCTATGCTGTAGTCCGATTGTCTTTGAGTGTATCAGATATCATTTTTCTCATGGGCCTTCTTTTCTCTGCCTTTCCATAGGTAGGTCTCTCTCTGCCTGCACCCATTTCAGCATCTGTGTTAACAGCCGCTGTATGATACCTCTGCTCCCCTGAATTGCCTCTCCCACCTTGTCATTTCAATGTTCTTGCCCTACATACCTCTTATTCCTCCAACTTTGACTTCTTTATCCACCAAAAATTAGGCCAGCTCATTAGAGTGTCACCGTACCCTGAGGCACATGACATTCCCTCCACCACAAATCTCCCTTAGCAAGAGCACCTCTCCCATTCAGGATGATGCCTGGAAGCAGAACTTATCTTTCCCTCTGACAGCTGAGACTTTTTTTTCCCCCACCTCCAAGTTTCCAGGTTTTCTCTTTTCACATCCAGCTCCTGGCTTCTCCTTCACAGGGCTGTCCTTATTGGCCTTACCACTTATCTGAATTACCTGAATTAGACTAGCTGGAGCTCACACACAGGATGCCTATTCATAAACCCATTTATAACTGAGCTTTAATTTGTGGCAGTATATTCTTCCCCAGATCTTTACTTTGAGAATTTTCAAACATGTGAAAAGTTGAACAGTATAATGAATACTCCTACACTCATCCTCAGAGAATTCCTGAGATGCTCTTGTGTATTGCTCCTTGGATTTTCCATTCTCTTTGATTTATGTAGATGACTAGACCATTAGTATTTTCTAGCAGAGTGAAAACAAAAGTCTTTTTTTTTTCTTTTAAAGATTTTACTTATTCATTTGACAGAGAAAAACAGAGCCAGAGAGGGGAACACAAGCAGGGGTGGGGGGAGTGAGAGAGGGAGAAGCAGGCTTCCCACCAAGCAGGGAGCCCGATGCGGAGCTCAATCCCAGGATTCTGAGCTCATGACCCAAGCAGAAGGCAGAGGCTTAACGACTGAGCCACCCTGCCGCCCAGGGAACAAAAGTCTTTAGAAATATGCTGCCCAATGAAGTAGCCGCTAGCCACATGAGGCTGTTTAAATTTATAAATTTACTAGTTAATGTTGAACACTACAACAAAAACTAATGGTGTACAATATGTTGATTAACTGAACATAATAAAAAGATAAAATGAATGAATATATATGTGGAAGAAAAAGAAACTGATAATGGATGAGTTTAATCTGTAAGTGAATTATAATACATATTTGAACAGTGTATACAAAAAAGTAGAACCCATTAATGGGGTATTTCTTGGGGTGTTGGGGAGAGGGATTGAGAGAACAATTGTATTTTCTGCATTGCACACATCTTAATGTTTGAAATGTATTTAAAGCTTTTAAATGTCAGAAAAAAATTTAAAAGTTTTATATAGTTAAAATAAACATTAAATTCTTCAGTTGCTCTAGACCCATTTCAGATACTCGGGAGCCAAGTGTGTAGAGGACTGCACATAGAGAGGACAATTTTGTCACCTGAGGAAATTCGATTTTACAGCACTTTAGAAGACTTTGGGATCTTTTGTAAAATAAAAAATCTTTTATAAAGGATCTGGGTTTCTTGGTGGGTAGAAGGGCCCAGAGAAGTGCCACTCAGGGAAGGGAAGGAGGAGTACTTTCCAGAAACAGGGACAGACAAAAGTGAATAGAGTCCTATAATTTCAGGCATCCACCCCCTGAGCTGTGGGAGTACACCCAGAGAGAGATGAAACTTCAGATACGTGGTGATGTGGTGTACGCTACAGAGCCGATTCAATAATACTGACCTCTATAATACGGACCTCTTTAGTTTGGACGATAAGGAAGTCATCAGAATCTGTCTTGGACTGGGGGGTGAAGAAACTTCTCCCATTTTCTGAGCACGATATGAGCCTCTTGGATTCTGGTTGAGTCCTGGGAGAGGAGGATGTTAACACTGAGAAGAACTTATTTCCTGGCAATCCAATGGCCTGATGCTGAGCTTTGGATTTTATTAGATTTAAAGGAAGAAAAAGAAATAGAAATTTTCCACACACGTGAATTTGGGGGCTGAATTTCAAGCCCAATAAAAATAGTGAACATTGTCTTTGGTAATTATTTGAAGTATATACATGCATATGAATAGTGTATGAGTTTTTGGCCACTGGGGGACATTACTGCCCCATGTATAAGACAAACAGTTGTTCTCAATCTTGAGTATACATCAAAATTACCTGGACGGCTGGTCGAAACACAGATTGCTAGGTTGCCACCTATGAAGGTTTCTAGTTCAATTTGGGGGTAGGGGAGACTCAAAAATAGGAATGTCTAACATGTTCTCCCATGATGCTGATGCTGCTGGTCTGGGGACCATGATTTGAAACCTACTGCTTTAGTAAAAATTGTAAAATATGACATTAATACTACTTATTAAGCAAACTTGCTCCATCAAGGTATTATAATGGACACAGAGAACAATCTAGATGCTATACTAATGACTGGCCTTAGTCTAGCATAGGAATGTTGTGTCGTATTTCAGTAGTTAGTGAGAGCACTTTAGGAGGTCATAGTTTCTATACAGTTGAAGTTCATAGTTCTGTATAGTGCAGTGGATGAAATGAAGTTTAAGACCAAAAAACTTCTGAAACCTAAATTAGCTTAGGTCTAGACAAAACTTGATCTCCAAATAATTGATTTAGAAGATGCCTCAAGATGCATACTCAAATATAACAGACCCTAAAACTTGATGATTTATTTCCCAATAATAATTCAGACAGTGTTAAGGAGACTAGATTCGGCAGGATAATCCAGGGTGAGGTTCTGTTTCAGAATTGTGTTAGAGACAGGGACATAAACTATCTCATGAAATACAGCCTTCCAAAGCAGAAAGAAAATCATTTTTCATGGATTTCTAAGAACTGGTGACCTTTCTATAATGTATCTTCTCCCCCAGACAGTTATTATATCAAAATCAGTGTGTAGATAACAGGTATCCCTTCTCCAGAAAAATCCTTTGTATGTTGTCTTAAAAGCCTAGAAAATTGATGTAAGGTTTACTTGATTTACCATGTTAATTGTGGTAGGCTATTGTTCTATGCTTCCAGATTTGGTTTTATTCTCAGAAAAATAATGTTTTGAAACTAGAATGGACCTTGAAAATTCATATTTTTTCAAACCCTGCATTTTATAAATGAGATTCCAATGTTCAGGAAAGTTATATGACGAGTTCAAGGCATTACAGATTTTTATTAGAAGAACAGTATTTCTGATCTTCTGGAAGAGTGATTGACAAACAGTGGCTTAGGAAGTTTGGAACGCTAAGTAAAGGGTTGAATCTAATGTTACATGTAGTAATAAGTTATGAAAACATGTAAACCAAGTTTTAGCAATATTTGTCTTTGGGTTTCTCATTTTCTACTGTGTAAATTTTATAGGCTTAGTTTTGTTACAATAATCATGTTTTGTTATTGTAATGAAAATGGAGCAAATTTCTATTTCAGAAATAAATGTAGCACTACCTTTCAATATTTTAAAAGAAAAACTGTATTGCTGAGTGAGATAGCTTATGTTAAGTATGATTGTTCAAAGATAATTTAAATTACATTCTTTATTTACCATTCAAAGGATATGTAGGAATTGAATAGCATCATCTGGGTTAATAGCATTGGCCATAACTCCTCATTTTCATTCTCAAGTTGGCATTTTCTTTGGATGATAATGTGATGATATGTGGCTCCTGTCATCTGAATATGGCATTGTTAAGCATGCTGCTTTGTGTTGAGTTCACTGCAAAAAAAAAAAAAAGTATTATTGACTTTATGTTTTTGATCCTAAATTTCAAGATACTGTGAGAAATTTTTCAGTTTGCGGTATCTATCCAAGCTTGTAGGTTGTTCATTTATTCAACTTTTTAAAAAGTACTATTTTTATAGCACTATTCTATACAACGTGAGATGACTGTGGTTCCTGCCCTTACAGGTCTTTTGGTTGTAGAACTGTTTGTCCTGGAAGAGATGTTGGGAGATGAAAACTTAAAGAGCATCCTTTGAAAGCCCCTGCTTCAGGGAGAAGCACCTACACCTAACACAACTGTCTAATATAAACATGGAAAATATGAATGTCTTTGACCTATTTCAGAAATCGATCCATCAGAAATACTAATGAATTTCACAAAAATAGAGGAACAAAGATATTCATTACAGTCTTGTTATCTGCAAAGCAAAATTGAAAAAAAATCTAAATGTGCATCAAGAAGAGACCCATTAATTAAATCATCCATAGAATGGAAGGCTATGCACCATTTAAAAAGAATTAGGTAGATTTAAAAAAAAATAAAGATTTATTTACTTATTAGAGAGAGAGTGTGTGCATATGGAGAAAGAGAATCCCAAGCAGACCCCCCACTGAGCTCAGAACCTGATGTGGGGCTCCATCTCACTGCCCTAAGATGATGACCTGAGCCAAAATCAAGAGTTGGTTGCTTAACTGACTGAGCCACCCAGGTGCCTCAAGAATGAGGTAGATTTATATGTGCCAATTGGAAATATAACCAAGATATATTAATTAAAAGGGCAAATTGCAAGACAACGTGATATGTATACAACATGATATGTATACAACAATATGCATACAACAATGCCTGGAGTGTTACTAAAGAAACTGCCCAAAGAAGAGAGTGGGAAAATAAGATTTTATATCTTTCTGTCCTGTTTTAATTCTTTTTCTGAAATGAAAGTCATGTTTTGTTTTTATAGCCCAATCAAAAACAAATAAAACCACATCACACTTCAATAAAGTCTCCAAAGACCAACACGTACTGGTCCCAATCCCTATCATAACTTTTAATTTTCATGTTTATCATAAGATACTATTTGAGTAGAAAAAAGTGTTCCATAGCCCTAAAATATTAGAATGGTCATCAATCTAGAAGTTAATCTTCCCTGTGTGATCTCTCTTGGTATTGGTAGTCTGTATCAATAAATGACCACTGTGGTTCAAATTGTCCTGCACCAAGATACCATCTCCCAACTGCCAAATTCTTTATCCCTGTACACAGCTATTTTCCCCAGAGGAGAAAGGGGGATCTTTCTTAATTTTTATAAAGGTCTGTGTGAGCTAATTACATGTACCTGATGTTAGAATTTATCATATATGCTGAAGACTAACCATATTGTTCTGTTTATTTAGCCCAGATTGCTGGGAAGTCTTTGGGCACCTCAAAGTATCATACTGAATCAAACTTGAACTTGGGGTGATCTGTGGTGATGCCAGCATCTTCTAACCATTACATATTTTATTGGCTAAGTATTATCACCAACTAATGATGAGTTCCTGAAGTCCTTGAACCTTACCAGGCTGCTTACCCCTAAAGAGGGTTTCATGGACTTGCTAATCATAAGACTCTTCTGGGGAGCTTACTAGAGCTTTCTCCAGTCTCATTCTAACATCATAACTCAATAGATATTTTTGAGAAAGAAAGAAAGAAAAGAAAGAAAGAGAGAGAGAAAGAAAGAAGAAAGGAAGGAAGGAAAGAATAAAAGAAAGAAAGAAAGAAAGAAAGAAAGAGAGAGAGAGAGAGAGAGAGAGAGAAAGAAAGAAAGAAAGAAAGAAAGAAAGAAAGAAAGAAAGAAAGAAAGGAAGAAAGAAAGAAAAAGAGGGGCACCTGGATGGCTCAGTTGGTTAAGCGACTGCCTTCGGCTCAGGTCATGTGGGGGGGTCGAGTCCCACATTGGACTTCCTGCTCGGCAGGAAGCCTGCTTCTCCCTCTCTCACTCCCCCTGCTTGTGTTCCCTCTCTGGCTGTGTTTCTCTCTGTCAAATAAATAAAATCTGAAAGAAAGAAAGAAAGAAAGAAAGAAAGAAAGAAAGAAAGAAAGGAAGGAAGGAAGGAAGGAAGGAAGGAAGGAAGGAAGGAAGGAAGGAAGGAAGAGAAGAGAAGAGAAGAGAAGAGAAAGAAAGAAAAAGAAAAGAAAAGAAAAGGGAAGAAAAGGGAAGAAAAGAAAAGAGAAAACTGCCCTAAGATTGTTGAAAAGTAAGAGAGATTATATGATAGGCTCAAAGACTTGGAGCCACCAAACTGAAGTTATCCTTGGGTTGATTTAGACACTTAAGGCATAATCCAGGGAGAATGCCATGGAAACACCTAGGTTTTGGTCTGAAAAAGAGAAATTATCTTAAAGTTGTAAGACATACCTGGATGGTATACTAAGTTTATATAATTAACTGTACACTGAGTTTTATTCTAGCAAATCATACACCCTCTGCGGTATTTGAATGAAGTCCTTCCTCACTCTTCTTATCTCTGAAGAAAACTATTTCCAGGTACTTTCACCACTCTCCATAAATCCTATTATCCTTTCCCATATGTATTTATACGATCACAATCTTATAGTTACATCTATAATTTGCTCTAGCATTGTGCCTATTTTAGGTTATCAGTCAGTATAACTCAACAGACTTTGCCCTAAGTTTGGGCAAATGGCTACACTTAAAATTGAGGTTGATCAAAAGCACAATCTGGTGCAGCCGCTTTGGAAAACAGTGTGGAGATCCCTTAAAAAATTAAAGATAGAGCTACCCTATGACCCTGCAATTGCACTACTGGGCATTTACCCCAACGATACGGAAGTAGTGAAAAGAAGGGCCATATGCACCCCAATGTTCATCGCAGCAATGGCCACAATCGCCAAACTGTGGAAAGAGCCAAGGTGCCCATCAACAGATGAATGGATAAAGAAGATGTGGTACATA
>PITA01027154.1:0-21266 GCA_004023965.1 Spilogale gracilis | reverse complement strand
CTGAAGATTCAGGCCACAGGCACAAAACCCCTCATTATCATTATCCTAGAAGATGAGAAGAGGGGGTGAGGGAGGTGATGAATGAGAAAAAGGGGAGGTTCGCAGTAGGAAAGAGAGACAGTGAAGAGGGAGGGAGGAAAGAGGGAGGGAAAAGCAGGGGAGGCATTGATGGAGAAGATGGGGGGCAGGGGATGGAGAAGGCAATGCCCCGCCCACCATGCACCTTCAGAGAGCCTCAGAGGACCAGCCCCACTAACAAGGAATCTCCTACATGGAAAATCAATGAGTCCTTGCTTGGTCATATCCAGTGACGGGAAGCTCACTACTAAATAAGACATTTGGGGTCTGTCCCATTTTGCTTTTATTCTTCGGAACCAGAGCTACAAAGCCCTGAGAGACCATAGAACCCACCTTCTCCGCTCCTAGCACAGAACAAGGGTCCTCATCTCCCTGTTTCCTGGGATCTGCCAATTTTTCCTTCTACCCACAGAGCTGCCTTGTCGGGACAGCCACACGCAGGCCCCGGTTCTTTTCTCTGGAGCGACAGATAAAGTTTTCCATGTGACACGTGTGGGGCCTGCCCCCAATTTTCTCAACTGAAGCCTTCAACCGTTTCTCAGGTGGGAAATTTCTCACGGCTCCCAGATCCTTCAGAACGCCAGCCACTGTCCCCTGGGAGTTTTCTAGATGGTCCTCTACAACAGAATGGACACTTCCATTCACAAAGGCTGACCAGGGTGAACACAGTGGACCTCCGGTCCCGCGGTGGGCTCACCTCAACTTTGGAGGTCTCACGGCTAAGCTTGGGCCCCACTCGCCTTCTGTTGACTCTTCTAGGGCTTCAGCCCTATCTGTCCAATGGGGGCCTTTCTTGTCCACTTCCCCAGGTGGGGGGTGGCTGGAAGTTCCGTACACCTGTGAGCCGTGACACTCCCGGCAGCCCTGTCCCCTCCCGTCCCCTGTCCGTCAGGTTCCTGGACCCAATCCCATGAGCGGTGGGGGTGGGGGGCATTCCCCATACAGCAGCGAGCTGTCCTCAACTCCAGCAGCGTGATCAAGAAGCAACTGCATTCAATTCAGTGCTGACACCACCTCCCTGGAGACAGCATGGCATTCTGCAGGCAAAGGGCTCCCTCCCACAAAGACCACCCTCCACTTCGGATGCCAGTCCTGAAGCCGAGCTGTCACCTGTGTTTCTGACCACCTCTGGCTATAAATCAGAGGTTCGCATGACCCCATCTTGGGCCGGATACATTTGCTAGAACAGCTCAGAACGCAGAGAAACATTTTGCTCCCAAATCATCCATTTGTTCTGAAGGGATAAAAGTCAGGAGGGAAGACAGCTAGGGCAGGGGATGGGGAAAGGGTGGGGAACCCCCAGGCCTGATCCAGGGGGAACCTCTCCCCCAAATTTCCATAGGCTCACCAACCCAGGAGCTCTCTGAACATTATCCTTTTGGGGTTTTATGGAGGCTTCATTACGTAGGTATGACTGAAGAAATCATGGGCCATTGGTGATTGAACTCAGTCTCTTGCCCCCTCTGGTCTGGCCATTGGTGACTGAACTCAGTCTCTTGCCCCCTCTGGTCTCAGCGGTCAGGGATGGGTTCCAACCCTCTAATCCCATGGTTGGCTCCCCTGGCCACCAGCCTCTATCGTTAGATGGTTTTCAAAAGTCATGGTGTTAGCATTACCCAAAGCCAACTTTATCGCTCTCAACACTTATGGAATTCCAATGGTTTGGGGAGCTGTGAGCTCTGAGCTATGGAGGAAAACCAAATATTTACGAGAAATATATTTTGGTCATCTGAGTATGGCACCGAGGTCCATTAAAATCTGCAAAGCTTTGCATCTCAGGGGATGAGAACAAGCACCCACCGTTCCTTCTACCCCTAAATGAAGCAGTGTTTCTCAGAGAAATGAGCAGAGAAAAGTCTGGGTCCCTCCAGCACATCACCATTCCCCTCTCCATATCTGTGGTTGCCTCACTAACCTAGGCAAGCCTCATGCCCCTGCCAGCCTGATGAGATGCCAGGCCTCACAGAGGGGCCTCCTGGCCTCATGCAGGGATGGCTAATAATGTCTCTCCCTCATGCCAGCACCAGCTGATCTGCAGCTGGAAACTGCCTGGAGCATTACATTGAGAATGATCCCGCACTAGCAGAGAAGCATGCGGTGATGGACTAGTGATGTCTGCCGTGAGCACAGGAAGGGTTAGGGCTGGTACATCTGCCAAGTATTTGGCATTTGCAGTCTGGTGCTCTGCTGGCCACAGTGAAGCAAGAAGCTGGTCACGCTTCTGCCGGGTGGGGGAGGGGGCTCTCCTGACTGCTTTTAGGGTCTGGGGCCCCATCAGCGGGCTCTCTTCCTACCCCTGCTGTTTGCTCTCTAGAGCTAGACCGTCAAATATAGCAGCCCCTAGCCACATGTGTTTTAAATGATTTAAAATGATTTAAAATCATCCTCAACAAAAACATCACCTTCTAGGTCACACCAGCCATATTTCAAATTGCTCAATAAGGCACATTTGGCCAGCGGCTACGATACTGGACGGGACAGACGCAGAAAACATCTACCAATGCTGTTTTATTGGGTCGCCTTGGATTAGATCAGTGGTTTTCATTATGTGTGATTATGTCCATCAGTGGACGTTTGGCAATTCCTGAAGACATTTTTGGTTGTCACAGACCTCCCCACCCCCGTCCCACCCGCCCCACCCCCAAACCACATACAACAAAGAATCATCCAGATCCAAATGTCAATCATGGGCTGGTTGAGACACCCTGCTCTAAAAAACTCATATGGAGAGGAGCGAAGCATTAAAGGGGAAACAAGGGCAAAATAGTCTTGCTTTGAGTAATAAATACCAAAGAACGATACTAGGAAAAAAAAAAAAAAACTCAGAAAATGAGCTGACCCACTGTTGACAAAAGGAGAGAAGAAATTCCTGGATCCATCACCACTTAGTAGCTCTGCGCCCTTGGGCAGTCACAAAACCTCTCTGATTCTCAATCACCTGTCAGCAAAACTGAAACGCCTCCCTGCAAAGGATTATCTATGGATCCAAAGAGGTCGTGAGTGCGAATGGGCTTTGTTTCCTGTCTGTGTGAAACAGTGTGTCGTGACTTACTAGCTGAGTTCCTGTTGTTTGTTACACTAGACTAAAGATACATTCTCCAGCAGAACAAGAATCCTGATTTCATTTCATTCTGTGTGACCTCGAGATCACTTAACCCTCGAAATCTCACTTCTTGACCTGTAAAATGGGGTTAATAAGTCATGCTCAAACTCACAGGGATATTAAGCACTAATGAGACATTTAATCCCATTGAGCAAATGCCCCTCTCTCTCTCTCTCTCTCTCAACTCAACATTTAATCCCGTTGTCCTCCATGAAATTGAAACTCAAGCCCCAGCTGGTACCCACGAAACAGCTGAAAATGCATTCAGTCTTTTATGGGCCCAAGAAAAATTCCCTTGGGACCTTGGCCCTCGAAATTCCTGTTTCCCTGATCATGAGCCAGGTACTGGGTAAACCCACATTGCCAGTTCTGGAGGGTCTTTCCTTCGGTGCCAGAAACTGTAGTGCTTATAGGGAATGAAGCATTAGGGAGAGGCTCAAGGCAAAGCAGGGAAGAAAAGGAAAATCACTGAGCTGGGTGAGTCATGTCCAAGAGCAGGTTTTTGCTGAGGGAGCCCCTGCATCCTTCAGACTGGATGTGGGGGGTGTCTCTCTGTGTGTGGTCAGACAGACATCTAGCTCGGCAGTAATGCGAGGCCCACCCCACTCCCCCTCCCCACCCCTCGTGCCAGGAGCTCTCATCCCAAAGACCTCGTTTGGTGAATAAAGATCATATTTGTTGGCCTCTGTTAACTCAAGACCTAAGATTTAATCCTTTCCTTGGAGGCTTGGACGGTGGTGTTGGAGAAGGCTTTGAGGGTGGGGGTAATGGGGAAAATAGGGAGCCCTAGTTGGGTCCCCAGGGCCAGCCTTGAGGGCAGGGGCTGGCCGTTGGAGGCACACTGCTGACCTTGCAGATCTCTAGGTCCCTGAGCAAGCTGCCTCCGCTCTCTGAGCCACAGATGGGACTGGATCTGATGGCAGCCACGGCCTCCCCTTGTCTCAAACCCACTCTGTTCACTTCGCAAAACACAGTTTCACACGGTACACGGGAACCATGAAGACACACAGAGGAACCGTAAATGCCTTTCATTAAGTGAAAGACACCAATCGGAAAAGGCTCCACGCTGTCTGGTTCCAAGTACAGGGCATTCTGGAAGAAAGCAAGAGTGTGGAGGGAATAAAAAGATCCGCTGGGGGTTGGGGAGGAGTGAGGGAGGAGAGGGCGGAGCACGGAGGACAGAGAAGGCGCGCCTAGGATACGGGAACACGGGTCCACGTCGTTGAACATTTGCCCAAGCCCCCAGAGTGCCCCCCACCGAGAACGAGCCCTGCCGTCAACCACAGACTCTGGGTGATGTGTCCGCTCAGTCTCACCCTCCGGGCCAGGTGGCCTGCTCCGGCGCGGGATGTAGAGAGTGGGGAGAGGCTGTGTGGGAACATGGGAAATCTCTATACCTGCCCCCCATCTTTTCTGTAGACTGAAATGGCTCTAGAAAATAAAGTTCTAACTGGAATTAAAATAAAAACTTAAAAGAAAATCCAGGAAAGGCCCTACACCACACCAACCACCTGCTTAAAACGCACCATTCAGCGGCGCCTGGGGGGCTCAGTTGCTTAAGCGACTGCCTTCGGCTCAGGTCATGATCCCGCAGACCCGGGATCGAGTCCCACATTGGGACTGCTCGGCGGGAAGCCTGCTTCTCCCTCTCTCACTCCCCCTGCTTGTGTTCCCTCTCTGGCTGTGTTTCTCTCTGTCAAATAAATAAAAAATCTTAAAAAAAAAAAAAAAAAGGCACCATTCAGCAGTGCCTGGGTGGCTCAGTCGGTTAAGCAACCCATTCTTGATTTCAGCTCAGGTCTTGCATGATCTCAGGGCTGTGAGGTCGAGACCCACATCAGGCTCTGTGGTCAGTTTGGTCTGCTTGGGGTTCTCTTTCCCTCCCCCGCGCCGTGCCTCCTGCTCATGACTTCCCCCACCCCCCATTCTCTAAAATAAATAAATAAATCTTTAAAACAAAACAAAACAAAACAAAACGACCAAAGGACCATTCAGTTTTTTAACTACCAGGTAAACCAGGCCCCACTGAAAAGCTGTCTCATCATGGCCAAGTAGACACGACTACACTTCTCATTCCTGGCAGCACCAGGAAGTCTCTGGCTTTGGGGCCTTCTGTTCTCATCTTGAAATCCCACCAGAAGGGCTCAGTTTTTTCCTCCTGGGTGCCACCGGCCTTCGGATATTTTGCAAGAATCTGGCCTGAGCAGCCCCCTCTGCGATTCCGCAGCCCACACACGAGGAGAGGAGGGTCTCCACCTTCGATGGGCACCGGAACTGCCTGTGAGGTCTGAAATCAGTGGGTTTCTGGGCTCCTGACCCCCAAATTGCTCCATAGGTCTTAGGCAAGCCGGGGAATCTGCATTTTGGAAGGCTCCCAGGGGAGGCTGACGGCCCACACTTGGAGAAATGCTGCCCCGGAGCTTGGGTCCCGGAAGACGGCTCCAAGATAGGGCCACCCAACCCCCTCAGGTTTGGAAGAGGACACCGAAGCTGGGGAGGGACTCGTCTGAGGTCACAGAGTCGGCAGAGCCGAGCTGGGCGACTCAAGGTGACCAGGCCCGCGCGCAGGTGGCCCCAAATGTTTATTCACTGGCACGGGCAGCCCCTGAGAAGTCAGGGGACTGAAAGACTGCTTTTCCTCTCCCTCCTTCTCTCCTCACCACCAGGCCTCCTCTTTCTGTCGTATTCAAGAACTCATCTGCAGCCTACTCAACCCAAGCCTCCCTGAGCTTATCACCCGGAGATAGGAGGACACAGCTCGGGTCAGCCGCAAAACAAGACGCGAGGAAACTACCAGCATGTCGGGCACGGGAAGCTCGCGTGGGCCCATCGGCCTCGGTGAGCTGGTTTCTCCAGCAGGGCAGGCGTCTTTCCTGGGCAGCCACGAAGAGAAAGGACCAGCCCAGGTTTCCAGGCCCCGCGGGATGGGATCCCAGGCCTCTGCCGGGTCAGGGCCGGCCTGGGCGGCGTGGATCAAGCCGGGCTTTCTCACCCCAGCTGCCTCTAGGAGAAAGCCCGCACTGAGGCCCCGGCCACCGCTGGGCAAGCAAGATAAAGCACCTCCTCCAACAGAGGATCAAGTCAGGGTCGCCTGAAGCCCAACCTTTGTCTGCGAACCCGAGCTCCCCTCCCCCACGGTGCACATGCTTATTGAAAATAAAAGACCATCCCCACGACGGCTGGTCCTCCCCAGAGTGGGGAACGGGGCCACAGGAAGAGTCGGCTGCCTGACCGTGAGCTGACAACCCGAGAAGCAGAAACCACTGGCAGGGGAGGAAAAAATATGAACCCCGGAAATGGGTCGGCCATGATTGCGCCCTGAAAGTTATCCGTGACTCTCAGCGTATCTTCTTAAATGATTAGCAGACGGCTGGGGCCTGACAGACGAGGAGGAGGCTTAAAGAGTCGGCTCACCCCAGCATTTTGTTCTAAAAAAATTCTGCCACGAGACTCTTGTTTTCTAAGCGGGCTGTATGAGCTGTCAGAGGCCTGCAGACCGCAGGTCCGGACGCGCCGCCCCAGCCCCCGAAAGCACATTCTGGAAAACCATGGCCGTCAGCTCACAAAGTGCCCCTCGTGAAAACTCGTCCCACGGTACCTTCTCCGGACGAGGCCACGGGTCACGCGAAGCACAGCGGGCCTGAGAGCTCTCCCCGGGGGGCTGCGCAGAGACCCCTGCAAGCCCGGACTGCAGGGGCGAAGGAGAACCGTCAGGAACACCCTCACACATCCCCTTCCCCGCCTGCTCCTCCCCGTCCTCCCCACACCCTCCCTCCGCGCCAATGTGACGGCAGCAGCTGAGCCTGCGAGTCACTTCTAAAATTAGCCGCTGAGCCCCAGGTCTGGCCAGGAGACGGCAGCCCGGGGTGGCCTTGATCAGGCGTCAGGCAGCATGGACATATTTGGTGGCACAGAGCAGGGGAGGGGACAGCACATTCTTACCCGTCATCCCCGTCCCGGGCACGCCGCACACTCGGCCTCTGATAACCAGAGGCCGCAGGGCTGGGGGGAGGAGGGGAGCGCGGCTCCGCCTTCCAACTGAATAACTCGAGCCAGTTCTGGTGTCTCTCATCAACAATCAATGCAGGAATCCCCACCTGCAGGCTTTACCGGGCTCATTTACCGTCCCCGGCGACCATGCCCGAGGTAAGCATTTCCCCGTTGACAGACAGGGAGACTGAGGCACAGAAAGATCAACCGACTGGCCCAATGCGGTGGAAAACCAGGATTCGCACCCACGAGGGGCTGGCCTCAGAGGGCACCAGTCGTAGATGCTGCAGCAAACAGGACACTATGAAAAGTACCAAGTCTGCTGCCCAGAAGGAGAAAAATAAGGGCGTCGATAGACTAAGAACATCGCAGGAGTCCACAGAGCTAGCAAGGAACTCCAATCTAGACCTTTCTGACTCCTAGGGCCACCGCCATTCCACTCAAACAAGGCATGCTGCTTCTCTTAAGAAACATTTAACCAGTAGTACACTTTGTTACTTTTCTTTCCCTCCTGCTGAAAGGGCAATAAACTCTCAAGGTACTTACTTCCTCCTGGGGGCTGAGAGTCAGCATTTTATTGGAAGTTCGTGGGAACACTTTTCTTTGGAAGATGAAACATGAACCCACCTCCTCGTGCTAAAACTAGCCCCTGGCGCTCTGCTATCCTCTTAATCTTGTGTGTATTTCCATGGCGCTCAGTCCTACGTGTGGGGGGCGGGGGGCGGACGTGTAGAGATATTCTCCGGCCTCAGCTTTTATCTGCAACGCCGTTTTGGTTGACTTGCTGGGCACGGTGTCCCCAGGGCACCTGGCATGTTCCCCTGCTGACTGCAGTGCTGGAAAGCCCACCAGAACAACCCAGGATTGCTCTGCCTGCGCCGTGATTTAGGACAGCCCTTGAAAGCATCGCTTTGTCACATGGCTGAGCATTTGGGGTTTTTGTTTTGTTTTCAAAGATTTTACTTTATTTGACAGAGAGAAACACAGCCAGAGAGGGAACACAAGCAGGGGGAGTGAGAGAGGGAGAAGCAGGCTTCCCGCCGAGCAGGGAGCCTGATGTGAGGTTCAATCCTGGGACTCCGGGATCATGACCTGAGCTGAAGTCAGACACTTAATGACTGAGCCACCCAAGCGCCCCCCGACTGATCATTTGTCTGCGGGTCTCCAGGCTTTGCTCCCCAGGGGGCAGGACAGGACAAGAAAGTGAAGGCCCTCTTACCAATGCCCCTGGGGGAGTTAGCCCCATTTGGTGTTTCTGGAGCATGAGGAGTCCAAGTGGCGGCAGGACCTTTGAGACACAGATTAGGGAATCAAGGGCACATGCACCTGTCCTAGGGTGGTCAGTTTCTCCCCCTGGAGGCCTGGCCTCATCTTCAGCTGGTCAGTTCTGGATCCAAAAATGGCCGAATGATGGATTGTGATACACACACACACACACACACACACACACACACACACACACGTATGTATATTAAATAAATATATATATTTTAAGGATTTTATCTGGGGTTGGGGCAGAAGGAGAAGGGGGAAGCAATCATTCCACTGAGCAGGGAGTCCAATGCAGGCCTCGATCCCAGGACCTGAGATCATGACCTGAGCCGAAGGCAGAAGCTTAACACACTGAGCCACCTAGACATCCCTGGCTTGTGATATTTTGTTGGGGCAACTAACTTAAGCCTCCTGACCATCCTTAACTTCTTTTCTGAGTAGGACCCTTGTTGGTGGCCTATCTCTTTTGTCCCTGGGGATGCCACATTCTATTCATTATCTCCAGACAGCCTGTGACACAGGGGTCCCTAGTCTACCCCACCTCACCACATGATAGGTGACTGCTTCTGCCTAACTCCTGATGGCTGAGTGCCATCCCCCAGGCTCTCCCGTTTTGGGCTCCCGTCATGCCCACTGAGAACCATGTGTGTGTGTGTGTGTGTGTGTGTGTGTGTGTGTGTGTGTGTGTGTGTCTGTACAATAAACTGGAGAACAGTCCCGTGCGTCCAAGTGTCATGGGGCAATCATGAGAATGCCCCCACATGACTGTCGTGGGGGCCTGTGTTGTGTGTCATGGTCCCCACAGAGATGAAAGGGACTGTCTCTCTGTGTCTATGTCCTTAAGTGACTGGTACGCAGTAAGCATCCTATAAATGCATATGAAATAAATAACCAAATGTATGGAAAGTGGACCAGAGCAATTGTCTGTGGGACCCGGTCCACATCATACATTCTCTAGATGTCCGTCCCTCTGTCTGTCCATCTCCCACCTGTTCCAGCCGGTCGCCCAGCACGAGGCCAGGCCCTGGGCAGGGCCTCATGGGATCTCTAGGGGACAACGTAACTGGTGAACAGAAGACGATAACCTGGACTGTGTTGGTGGGAGAGATCCCTGTGGAGAGACCCCCGAAACCCACCCCCCCCAGGGTCTGCAGCTGCTGTGCCTACAGAGCTCTGGGTATCGGGAAAGGACACAGGCTTTGGAGCAAGGCCCGATCCTGATCTTGAAGAAGTGTCTTCACCTCATGGGGCCTCGAGGATCCCTTCTATAAAACGGGGATCCTGATTCCACTGCCGGTTCCAGTCCTTCGTGGTCCGTGGTAGCTGCTCAGTGAGTGTTTGTTGAATGACTGAATGACCTAACATAGATCTGTAAAAGCTTTTCCCAGCTCTGCTCCGCCTGCAGAGGAGAGCCAACACTGACCTTCCTAGTGACGCTGGTGTCCTCTCACGGGATCGATCGCCTCGCAGTGTTCTTGCCGGGGGGACAATGCTGCAGCCCGGAGAGCGGTCCCAAACGCATATACTCGCCCATGTCTGGCCTTCTGTCGGCAACGAGAATTCCTCTCGGCTTTTTATTATCTTCCCCAAAGCATCCACGAAGCTTAGTCACAGCCACCCGGCCCCAGTGCCCAGGATTTATTCTTTCTCCCACTTTTCTCAGACGCTTTGCTGCCCTAAATAAAGACGTAAACGGAAGCGAGCGAGCTCCAAATGGGGAAGTTTATCCAGGAATAGCAGAGGGACTGCAGTTCAGGACAAGCAAACAGAAGCAGGCTGCAGGCGAGTAGGGTCGGGGTTTGGGCAGGTTGAATGGACAGGCAGAGAACGTAAAGAGGGGACAGTTCAGCGAGGGTGTGTTATAACCAGTGACAGAAGGACACCAGCTCTGAAAATCCCCCGAGCACATGGAACTTGTCCAGCCTCACAAAGGTCTATTTAGCCCGCTTTTTGCGAGACCAACCTGACCTGCTTCAGCTCCTGTCCGCGCCTCTGGCAGAGTTTCCCACGGTGGACAAGGGACAGCCTCTGACCAACGCTCCATCGTCCAAGGAAATTGCAACACGATCAGTCTTCCGCCAATCGGGAAAATCAGTCTCTTAGCCTTGAAGTTGTATCTTCATGGGGGGCACAGGCATGAAAACTCCTTTTCCCTGTTGCAGTTCTGTCTTAGATTGCGATTTTTTCCCCCGCTCGATAGGAAGGCAGCCCGTGCATTTCCTTCCACCGACGCACCGTCGCCACTCACTTCTGCTGCAGATGGGAACACTGCAAGCCCCCCTCTCCTTGAACTAGAGGTTTCTTTTCTTTTCTTTTTTTAAAGATTTTATTTATTTATTTATTTGACAGCGAGAAACACAGCCAGAGAGGGAACATAGCAGGGGGAGTGAGAGGGAGAAGCAGGCTTCCCGCCGAGCAGGGAGCCCGATGTGGGGCTCGATCCCAGGTCTCCAGGATCATGACCTGAGCCGAAAGCAGGCTCTTAAGGACTGAGCCGCCCAGGTGCCCCTGAACTAGAGGTTTCTATGTTCCACCGACTACCGCCGATTCCCATCTATGACCACGTCTGATCCAGCCCCTACACCCCATGTTAGCACCAGCTATCTGCTATCACCCCCCAGGCCCCACACGCGGACTGGTTTCCCCAGGGGGAAGAGGACCCTGAAGTAGAATGTAATGAACATAACTTTATTAAGGAGTTCTCTTGCTATCTGCGCCTAGGGAAGGATGGACAAGGAACGAGGATTGGACAGAGGGAAATGTCTAGCTGTGACAAGGGCCCCCAAACAGCCTGCGGCAACCCCACTGTGACCTTGAGAGACGGTTTGTTCCCACATTGGGACCACGGTGGCCAGGCGTTTGTGGCTCCGTGTGGCCCAGCCGCTGGCTGTCAGCACCCTGGCAAGGCCGTGGCATCGGGCAAGGCGACCCTCTGTAGCTAAGGCAGCCCCAAGGGGGCTGATGACTGCAGCCCTGGCACAGACAAGAAGTCCTCCAGCGAAGGAGGATCTGAACAGCACAGGGCACTGTCCACTAGCGACTCCCTGGCCAAGGGCCTCCAGGACACATTAGGCAAGGCGGAACAACTCACGACCACATTCCGCACCCCTGCTGTTGGTGGACACGAGGCTCCCGTGCTCACCCCTGCAGCCGCTGGCCAAAGCTGCGGGCAAAGTCGACCCTGAGATGAGTGGGAAGTTCACTGGCATGGTGTTTCAACCTCCCACCCCTATGGCATCTCATGGATCTGAGCTGCTGTCTAGAAAACTCTGTCCAATACATCGACATCAAGAATGAAATGAAGCAGGTGTCCGAGGAAGCCCTGGGCCACATGAAATCACCCTCCTGAACTTCTTTAAAGATTTATTTGAGAGAGAGGGAAGGAGGGAGAGCCTGTGAGTGGGGCAGGGGCAGAGGGAGAGGAAAAGAATCCCAACCAGACACCATGCTCAACGCGGAGCCCAGGGGGGGCTCGACTCCGTGACCCTAAGATCAGGACCTGAGCTGAAATCAGAGCTGGACACTTAACGGACCAAACCACCGTGGGCCCCCCCATGATTTTAACACCTGCCCCTCCACCTTTGGGGCTGGCATCACCTGCAATCCCCGTGTCGAGCTCATGTCCCGGCATGACCATGAACTTGGCCGCAACAGCCACCTGGTAGACCGCCCGCCCACACAGCCTCGCGGAGTTAAGAGGCCAGGCCACTAACCCTGCTAACCTTTCACCTTACGGGGTCTCTGCCCAAACCCTGTTCCCAACACACTGAGGATTTCCCATCATCTGTACCAGGGGTTCCAAACTGGGGGTGGTTTTTCTCCCTGCAAGGGGCGTTCGGCAGCATCTGGTGATATTCTGGGTCGTCCAGGCCGGCTGGTGTGGGGGTGAGCACTGGTATCTAGCGTGTAGGGCTGAGAAGGCTGACCAACATCCCACAGGGCACAGGATGGCCCCCGCTGCCCCCCCAGAGAAGAACCAGCCCCAGATGTGCTGAGGCCGGGAAACTTCCTCTGTGCACTTCCCAGCACAGGTCCCTGAGGAAGGGGAAGGTCTTGGGCTCCTGTCCTCTTGTCGTCACCCATCACGCTGCTATGAAGTCCACACCATGCACCGCGGGGCGGGACGGGAAGGAAGGGTGGGGGAGGAAGGCTGGGCACACAAGGCTGAGAGGGGAGGGCAGCAGTCAGCTCTCCGTGAGGCACTGTGGAAGGAACCGTGGGACGCAATGGGCAAGTCGTGCCTACGCCTCTCCCATGTAGCCTTCGTGGGAATCCTGGAGGACATTTTGGCTGGAGTGGTCCTTCGGGCTCATCTCATCCAACTCTTGTAAATCAGAGGTGAGAAAATGGCAGAGCAAGCAGGCTGCCCAGAGAGGCCAGCTGGGGATGGGGTGCCTCCTTCCAGGCCCCGAGGAGGAGCAGGCTTCCAGCAGCTCAGGGGAGCAGCTCTGGGTTATGGGGCACATCTGGCCCCGGGCTCCCCTGCACGGCCACCTGCTGCCCACGGAGTTGCCCACCCAATCTGGAGCTTGGCCTCCTGTCAACCGTTAAACAATTTTCGAATTGGCGAACGCAAGTCCCTTCCAGGGAAACCAAACAGCTCCGGGAGTCAATCCTGCCCTCCCTGTTTCTTGAACCACCACCATACAGGAAATGCTTCAGGCTCCGGGGCGGGAACTAGCCCGCCTACCCTCGACCAGTGGGCCCACAAGCAGGCACGTCTGTCCAGGCCGCTGGGATCCTGGGGCCACCATCTCCTGGGATTTCTGGTTTAAACTGACATGCACCCAGAGTCTCTCGGCTCGCCTCCGTGGGAGCAGGGATGGAGAATGAGGACTCTGTGTTTCTGGGGGACTCCTAGGTCACCCTGGCGTATGCTGGGGGGAGGGCGTGTAGCCCAGACTAACTGGTTCTCCTCGTGGCCCGGCTGTCACAGGCTCTTTCCCCAGGAGGCACAGGCTGCTGGGTCTCCAACCCCCCCCCCACCGAGACTATGATGCAGGCTGTGCCCCTAACAATCCACACGGTTCACCGGAATGTGGGTCAGCGTCCCTGTCCTCTTTATCCAACTAGCCTCTGCGAGGATTGTCCTCAAAGTCGGGATTCTCTAAAAGGCATCACTTCCTGATGTCTTAGCAGCTTGATAAAGAAGTGCAGGTTCTAATAGGGGATGGGGGAGCACAGCACACCGATGCATGTGTCTTCGTACAGAGGCTTTTTATTGAGATTTCATAGAAGCGATTTATCCACACAGGACACCAGCCGCGCTGCTCCCAAGCAGCCGTCAAAGACGCGATACCAAAGGACAGCACGTGCCCTGGGCAGGGCGGTGACCACAGGTGGAGGGCAGTGCCTCCCGTGGGCTGGGACTTCAACAAACGTGCACGAGTAAGTGGAAATGGAGAGAGGGCTGTACACCTCCAGGGGCACAATCAGTGTGGAGAGAAATCAAATGCTCATTTCACAGGTACAATAGCTAGATTTACACCATTTAACTCACCGTGGAGAGTCACGTGCAATAGAAAACGGATTTGTGTCTTAAAGGGCGTGACGCTTGGCCGAGAACAGAGCGAAGATGGGGCCACGCTGATGGCTACCCGGCGAGGAGGACAGACACACAGATCTGTCAGCACGGGAGGAGGGACCCCCCCTCCCAGGGACTGGGGCGTTCTAGTTCACGGAAACCCTTAAGGGTCTATCCGCTGGAAAGTCAGACCTCTGGCAAAGGTTTAATCATGCACGAGGGCATCTGGCCTTTACGACCCATCGTCCAGACCATTTGGAAACAGCGATGCGGCGGGGGTGGGGAAGTCACGTTCAAAGGTGCTGCTCCTGGAGGTGGCGTTTTTAAACACGGCTGGTCCCCCGTACCTGGGGCTGAGGACCGGTCGCTCCTTTAGTCCTTGATACATCAGACACCACAGCCGATCTCGGGGTGGGGGCAAGACGGAGTGCAAGCCTGGGCACAACGGGAGTGGGAAACGGCACTCGGCCTGCCCCGCTGGCTGAGGCGGGGCCACGGCCTTCGAGCTGACATCCGGAGGGAATCCCACCGAAATGTGTACCGAGATTCGCGGCCAGTCTGGGGGGGCAGCTGTCAACAAGCCAGAGGCCTTCTGGAGAGGTAGATGGAAGGAGATTTCACGGCAAGTGTGCAGTCAGATGTTGCCAGGGGAAGCGTCCCCGCCTCCGGGGCCCGAGGGTGAGCTTCTGTTGCGAACAGTCCGTGGCAGGGGGTGAGGGGGCTCGCCCCACGGGGCTGTCTGTGCATGTTATCTCCACTTCCTTTCACGGAGCACAGAGAGGGCTGCTGTTTCTTTAAATAACAAACTATACAAATAAAAAGGAGCAGAAAGAAGGAATGTCTCTGATGAAAACAAACGTTAAGGATTCAATAAATAATATAAAATGCTTTTGTGCTAAAATAGAACTCTGTTTTTTAATATATATATACATATATGAATGTATATATGTATGTAGTTTGGCAATCTTTAGGTTACTCAAAAAAGCCAAATCTATTGTAATTAAACATAGAAAAATACGATTTCACAATAGAACTTAAAAAATGGCCAGTGTGTAGCTTAGAAATCACTTAAAATATATACATCGTGGGATATAATCAACTGAGACACAGGGAATTAAATTTCAAGTCCTTTGTAATTTTGAGTGCACGGTTAGAAATAGTTCTCCATTCCCTACCCTTACATGAACGGTGTTTTATATCAGGACAAAATAAAAATTGGAAGCAGGGTGACCAGTTTTCAGAGATGGTTTTTGGGTCATGGTGTTGGGCAGTCGACTGTCAGATGTGAGCTGCTGACGCCTTAAAACACAGTTTCTGTTCCTATAGGTTCTTGATGACACGCGTATACTGTGAATTCATTTTCTGTAGTGAGTGTGTGCGCGTTTCATTAAAGGTAACTTAACATTTGGGGTGCGGTATTGACCAGTGCCCCCCCCACCCCCGGCAGCCGTGTCAGTGAGGGCCCGGGCTTCAGGCACGGCAGGGAAGGAATCCCTATCCCTCGGATCTAAAAGGGCAGGCCTGTTAGTCTTGGGGGGGGGGGTGAAAGAAACCTCAAGTCCATTACAGTGAGCGGAAATTGTAGTATTCCAGACCTCGACTTCCACAGGAAAAGAACTCTTTTTTACAATGTGGCCTCGGTCAAAAGAGAAAAATTCCTATTCGTAGGAATTTAAGTAATCGAGTTCAAACCTATGGAGTCAACCTTTCGTGGGAAGGAAAATCATGTTAGGTCTTTCGGGAAAAACGTTTTCAGAATTTCAACGACTGAAGCTCATTCTGGAAGCAGGCATGGCTTAAACAGCAAGCCAGGTGTTGCTATTCTGGGGAGCCTACCTGTGGCTTCAGTGGCTGGTGACAAAGGTCTGCGGCTGGCCACAGCCCTCCCCGTGGCTGCAAGGTGTGCAAAGATGGGGGCGTGGTTAGCTCTGTGTGCTAGGTGCCTTCCTGGAGGGGGTGGAGAGCCGATGGCCTATTCATATTTCCAGTGGCCCCATTGTTGAAAATAAAGTGACCATATCCCACAATCATTACTATTCAACTCGTGCTGTAAGGAGGGAAAGAACCAGCCAATTTTAACCCAGTCATTTCCTTGGTGCTTGCTGTAAGGGAGTTTATCGTTATTGTTGTTGTTGTTGTTTACCTGCAGGTTAAGGTCTTCTTTCCTTTGCCCTATTTCTACCACAATTCTTGTCTGGGAGATACCCCCTCTACCTGCCCTACAGCCCACGGCCCCCCAGCCACCACCTGTCCCAGCCTCCGGTGAAGCCCACCTCCTCTCGGGGCACTAACGTCGTCAGTCCTCAGGGGTGTGGAGGGGAAATTCATCAGGCATCTCCCAATGACCCAGAAACACTTCCCTGAACAAAATCACTGAGAAAAAAAAAATCACATATGATTAGGTCCTACAGAATCAGTCTTCTCTTATCCCAGCACATTTCAAAGTAGCTTTCGTAGATTTACGCATATGACTTGTGCACTGTTGTTGGAGGCTTTCCTGCGTGGGATGCTTGCTTTCCTCCACGTCTGGTCCCTCTCTTTCCACACAAATTCTGCGACTGCCGTGTCCGCGGACCGGCCGATAAGAGGCATGAGCAGTAGAAACGTTTGCTTTAACAGCGAAACAGCCAATTTCCAGAAGTTTTGCCAAAACATCATCCTTAAACACAAGGCTGAAGGGAAAAAGCATGCCTCCTGATGCCATGAAGGGGCAAATGCACCAGAGAGAAGAAGAAAATAATTAAAAAAAAAAAAAAAAGAAAACAAAAGGAGCTTAGAAAAATAATCTTGGATTCGCTCAAGTTTTTAATTTCTTCCATATACATCGTAGAGCAGCTTAAAGTCATCTTTATTTTTAGACTTCGCTTTATTCATTCCCTTGATTTATAAAGTCAAGGCATAACTTTATAAAAATAATATCAACTTTATCTTCCTCGAGTGAGAAGACGTGCGCTGCACGTTGTCCTTTCTTCTGCACGTTGAAGGGTTAACCGCCGAGGGAGGAGGTGACACTCTCGGAACCGCAGTCCCAGAGCCGTGGCCTTCTCTGGCCTCGTAGAGACAAGGTGCTGGCGCACAGGGGTCCGGGAGGGGCCCATCAGACAGCTGCGGGGACAAGTGCAGGGCGCGGACCCGCCAGACGGAGACCCCGGCGCTTGAACCTAGGCTTGAGGCAAGTTTTCCAATTCCTGCTTCCTTTCCGAAGGAGAGATCAGCCTCCTGTTCGACTCCAGAACAAAGATGGTGTCCTTCAAAGAGCTGCGGGCCGGTGTGGCTAATACCCTAGGTGGCAAATGCTGAGGGATGGGGGCCCGTGGTGGGCTGAGGACAGCAGTGACCGTGGTCGTTAATCATGGCTGCGAGGTGCTCACCCTCTATGAGGAACAACTACCTTTCTGTTGCTAGTGGTTTTCTTTAAAAAAAAACAATGTGAACATCATTCATCCCTTTTAAAGCAGGGGAAGGCATAGAGAGAGAGCTGCTGTCCTTCTCTACTGGGAAGAGCAGAGTAGAATGTTGAGTGTTGATTTCAACCCCAACCGGTAGTGAGGTGGAGAGTGGACCTCCAGTTTGTCTTCCAAAGGGAACCCTATGAAATAAAAAACTCCCAGTAATCATCTTCCAAACTCTCAGAATGTAATTTCATTAAGAAGTACTAACTTTCCCAACGAACACAGTGCACAGAGATCCGGAACCACTAGAAATATCAAGGGCAGGATGCAGATAATGAGGATATTTATATTATTAGTAGTTAACTTAGAAACACACAACAAGATTGCACTAAGACGAATCATGTAGACTCTGAAAATCATCGTTATCAGTCCAAGTCTGGTGACAGAGAGGCCTTCACTGGGGAACTCATTGGTTCTTGCAGCGCAGCATTTATCTGGGGCGTGAAAAGGGTGCAGAACGCGTCGTGGGAGAACCGTGGGGAGAAGAGCAGTCGCCCCCGGGACTGGGCGAGCGGCCTTTCCGCCCCACTACTGTCACGGCGTGGGACAACCCACCCGGGGCCCAGTGCCGCTCGCTAATGACAGCCAAGGGATGACACAGAAGTCCACATACACAGTCAACTCATTTCAACACATTCATTCTTCAGCGTTCTTTTGTCAATAAAATTCATTTTAAATTATACTACAACTTGAAACAGAGCCATTCCTTCCCTCCCACGTCGGTCACGGCTGTGTGTCCTGGGGGCAGGCAGAAGGAACCAGGATGGCCGTGTTCTGTACTGCTTATTGTCGGAGCCCAAGACAGACTCGCCACCCAGCGTCCGTGTGCACCCAGAGAGTGAAAGTGCGATTTATCTGAAGATTTTTGAGAAAATCACCATTGCCCTGAAAGTTTAAACACTGCCCCCTGCCTGTCCTTTGGGATCCCTGTAAAATCCTTCCAACGGTCCACCATTGAACGCTGTCAGTAATGAGCAACTCCCAAGTCCTCTGAGGGCCCGCTCCCTCTGTTCCCTGTCGGAGTGCCGCACGCACGGTGGGGGCCCAAGGGCGCCTTCTCGGAAAGTATCTTCAGCTCGCCGCGCGGGGCGTCAGGAAGTCGCTTGGTGCTGAAGTGCACAGAGGAAACGCACGCTGATCTCCGTCCCCCAGGAGTGCGCGTGGACGCAGAGGAGCCCAGCAGAGGGCACAGGGCGACGCTCGGGCCACCTGGCACCCGCCGCGGGGGCTGTACTCCATCTTGGCAAGTCTAAGATGTCTGCTCTCAGACACACAAACTGAAGTGGTAAGGAGGACCCATTTCAAGTTCAAAGCTCACGTCTACCCAAACGGGTGTGTAAGAAAGGAAAAGAACTTCTGCTGTCTCTTCAGTAGTTTCGAGCGTGGACAGATGTCATGCGCAGGAGGCACTCAGGAGGGGGGAGGCCGGCCGGGCCCGAACACAGCTCCTACTAGAGCACCTCGGCGCCCTGGGTCCTCCCAGCTGCGGAAGGGCCCCAGGGATAAGGGCACCGAACCTCTGACCCCCGGGCTTCTCCAAAAAGCTCCCCATCAAGGGCTGAAAGCCCCCGGGGCGGACTTCCTCGTGACCCCGTCTCCCCAGGGCCCCCCATCCTGGGCGTCAGAGGCCATTGCTGTTCCGGTGGCAGAGGGGCGGCTTGGAGAGCTCCAGCACGCCGGGCCGGGACTTGTTGAGGAACTTGGGGGCGCGGCGCAGCAGCCGCTGAGCCTCCATGAACGTTTCCGTCAGCTCCTTCTTCCACTGCACAAACTCGGGGTCGCTCTGCATGGAGACACAAAGGGAGACGTGGGGACAGTGCACCTGGCTGGCCCGCAGACGGGGCGCCCCCGGTCATGACCACGGCAGCCCGCTTTCCAGGGGTCCCCGAGTCCCACGGGGGGAGCGGGGCTAGCCAGCCCTCCAGGGGTCCCCGAGTCCCCCGCTGACGAGCACTGACTCCTTCAGAGATCACCTCTGCCTTCTGATTCCTCGAACAGTGTAAGTCTATAGAGTAAGGCCCAAGGACGAGTTCTGTCCCGGGAACTAGCACCCCATGCGTGCAGCGGAGGGATGGTGACTGAACACGCAGTTACCTGCCAGTGGTCTAGCTCTCGAAAGACACTCGCGTGCACACGCACCCCCCCCCACACACACACCAGGGCCCCAGAGGAATTAAATTTGGGCTTCTATTCTGGAGAGGGAAAGACGGCATGTCCCCTGAGAGAGGTCACTTGGCTTTCCTGTGCTTATTTAAACATCCAGGCCCCAAGCTCGAACATGCTCAAAGACAAGAGCTGGGAGACCAGCGAACAGGCCCCTACTGAACTGGACAGTTTCCAGGCAGGGCCATCAGCTTCTTCCTGGGAGCTCCTCCCTTGCCGTCGCCTCACATGTGCTTCTGTAACAGTAACTGTCAATGTGCTGAGACCCTTGTACCCGGGGGCCTTCCTGCTAGTGGTCAAGCCCGGATTCCAGGAGCTGCTCTACACCCAGGCGGCCGCCATCCCGCGCACACGGCTGCTCTTTCACTTTGGGAAAGAAGTTGTTTAAAAACACGAAAAACTCACCTCACACTGCAAGACAAATTGCTTCCCTCCTTTTATCCTCAACAAAATGCACTTTTTGTCTTTAATCTGAGTTTCTTCCACAGACAGAATCTGTTCCATTGTCAGTAAATTTTGCTAGCCATGAAAATAAAAAAAAAAAAAGATAAATTACTTTGCATTATTTCCCAATTTTTTTTTTTTTTAAGATTTTATCTATTTGACAGAGAGAAACACAGCGAGAGAGGGAACACAAGCAGGGGGAGTGAGAGAGGGAGAAGCAGGCTTCCCGCTGAGCAGGGAGCCCAATGCGGGACTTGATCCCGGGTCTCCGGGATCATGACCTGAGCCGAAGGCAGTCGCTCAACGACTGAGCCACCTGGGTGCCCCTATTTCCTGATTTCTTAATTAAATTAGTAAATAATACAGAAAACTATCAACTTAGAAAAAGTAAAAAAAAAAACAAAACCAAATTAGCCTTTTCCTTTCTTTGACGATATTCTGGAAGTGAGGGCGCACAGCTACGAAGGGACACGCACACAATTCCAATGATGGCATCTTGAAGGAAACGGCAAAGGGCGAATGTCTCTGTAAGACAACAGCACAGTGGCTCCCCGACCCAGAATCGGTCTGGGCCTGGCTGTGACCCGCGCACATCCTCTGTGTCGCAGGCCCCTCCCCTGAACTCTATCGACCGAGTCTGTGAGGCAACAGCGAAGTGCTGTGTGACTTCCATGGGCGAACGGGGTGCGGCCGGGCTCCTGGCACAGCAGCTTGGCCAAGGGCTGGCCATGCTGGCTTGGGAGCTCATGATATTTTGAAAATATCAAAAGGATGTTATAAATAGAGGTGACATCCTTAAAAGATGGTCACACCAGGTCTAGAACATGATTGCTATAGTGCTGTGAGCACCTTCCCGTTTTATGGTTTTTTGGATAAATGCTCCAGGACTCCTAAATGGAAAACACCCTGTCACAAAGGCTCTCCTGATTTATACGTCTTCATCCAGCCATATACACTGGGCAGCTCGCAAACAGAAAATTCTGACGTTTCAAACCAAGGTAACTTACTGCATCCAATGTTTAAAAAAAGAAAGATTTTCTTCTCTTAAGTTTTCAAATATCCTGGAAAGCGAGACCATTTCCTTTCAACGCACAGCATGGTGACTGTCCAGAGACAGCAGGCGACAGCCGGCCCTGGGACAGCATGGCGTGAACTGCGAGGATCCACTTCTATGGGGACTTTTCTCCCCGTAAATACAGTACAGGTCCCTAAATGTATTTTCTCTTCCTTCTGATTCTTT
>PITA01027153.1:0-21410 GCA_004023965.1 Spilogale gracilis | reverse complement strand
AAAAAAAAAAAAAAAAAAAAAAAAAAAAAAAAAAAAAAAAAAAAAAAAAAAAAAAAAAAAAAAAAAAAAAAAGATTCAAGGGCCATCTACATTACAGAATTGGGATGGCCTTTCCCTGCCCTGAATTTTATAATGCTAGAATAACTAATACACAGTATTTTATGATGATGATTTGCTTTAAGAGCTAAAAGCTACTCCTGACTTATAATGTTGTGGAGAACAAACCACAGCCAAGGTCTGTGGGTGTGACAAGCATTGCGAGTGATATGTTTAGAGCAGGGGTGTGATAGGGGATGGCTAAAATGCACGGGCAAGTGATGAGGGCATAGAAGGAGCATAGGGGAAGTGCTGTGGCTAGGGGAGAGCTGCTGTTATGGGTCTAGTGTCATAGATCTGTCAGTAGCTCCCCAGATCCGCTCCACTATCACTTATTGGATGTTTACTATGTGCTAAGTGTTTGTGCAATTTCATTCAATTCTTCAATAACCCTATAAGGAAGATAAAGCATTATTATTAAGCTCATTTGACAGAGGAGGAAATTAAAACTTAGGTCACTTGTCTGAGGTCACGAAGACGCTAGTAAGTGAACGAGCAAGAACTTGAATCCTGGGCTTTACTGATTCTAGAACCTACGGTTTTAACTATGGTCCCAGATCACTTGGGAAGCTCTCTCCTATCTTTTCTTTTATAGGCAGTTGATTTATGTCACCCATCTGGAATGGAATGGAGCGAAAAAAGGGGATTTGGGAACTATTGTCTCCTCAAGATTACTCAGCTCTTTGATATGTCCCCTGGGAGCTACATTGACTGTCAGCTAGAAGATGCTGGAAAAAAAATAGGTTGCTCCAGGGTGTTCACTTGTATGCAATTTATTATTGCTAAAGATAAGGCCTAAAGAGACTTCTATAGTGCGTTCTATTTCTTCCAGTGAATGAAAGCAGAGGGCATCTGTTTAGTATTTGAGATATGCACCTGGCTTGCTCTGGTTAAAAGAGAAAAACAAATATGAAAACATAGTCATCCAAATAACGACTCCCTCTCCGGCTGGCTCGCCCACTGCTTGGACTATGGGACTCAAAGGTGGTCATTTAACTTTGGGACTGCCAAAAAAGGATGTCCTTGCCCTTGATCCATTGGAAAGGCTGACAATCTCCCCGGGAGAGGGTTGGATTTCCTTCTGGGTCTAAACGTTCCGGGCTCTGGTTCTGAAGCTTGGGGAAAGTGCTGAGACTCCATCAGAGAGGGAACTCCGAAGAAGACATCATCTCATTTAACACCGCCCTTTAACTGTGGAAGGCGCTCAAGTCCAGTGTATTAGACTTCTTCCAAATGACCCTCCAGGGCCTGCTCTCTACCCTTTCCTACCCTGATCTGCGTCTTGGGAGGCAGGCCTGTGTGGACTGCATCTGTGAGTTTCCTTACTGTCTGGTTTCCAGTTTGGTCAGGCCAGAGGGAAGCACCCACAGCAGATCAGAAGGCAGAGGAGAGAAACATAGGGATATTATTTTTTCCTGTTCCTCCCTGTGAGGAATGCACAGGCTGCATCCCTCCTGTGAATGTCAAGGCTCTTGTGAATGATCTAAATGACTGCTTTTCTCTTGCTCCTTCAAGCCCTGGGTGTATAAGGCCCCCTTGCAGCAACTAGCCCTGAGATGTTGAGCTATCCATTTTGTGTGCAGATCTTTGTAAGTAGCTGTGTTATTACCCTCGAGTCAAATCACCCACTTTGGATGTGCCATCTGTTTCCTGCTAGGACCTTGACTGATATACCCAGAGAGGTTTAATGACTTGTCCAAGGTCTCAGGAGGATTTGGCTACGTACCAGTGTGTGCTAATGAGAAGAGATGACACTGGCATATTTTACTGTTCATGAAGCAATTTCATCACCACCATCTCGAGTACAGGAAAAGCTTTCCACTTAGAGATTAGAAAATTGAATTTTAGAGGAGAGGAGGAATTGGCCACAGCTGATGAGCATCAGGGCTATTCTCAAACCCAAGGCATGGGTTCTGCCTGTCATACCCTGGGCACCTCCAGCTCAGGCTGAACCTCTAATTCTTCACTAGCACCACTCCAATGTGGAGCATCAGGGGAACAAACATGCCCAGAGTTTCATCTTCCAGGCCCCCGGAACTAATGTTGCTACCTACATAATCCAATGGTCACATGGGCAAAGTGAGGGCACCCCTATCTTCTACATGAGAACACTGAGGCTCAGAAGGCTAAATGTCTTATCCAAAGTCATGCAGCTGAGAAGTAGCTGGAACTTGAACCCAGGCCTGGCTGCCAGCTCTCTCCCCTGCCGCACACTCCCTTCGTGTGCACAGGTGTGGATTTCTGAAGGCACTGCAGGCTGCGGACCTAGTACACCCTTTCTACTTTCTCTCCCCAAGCCCGTTCCAGCCTGGCTCTCCTCCTAACTTTGAGACCTTGGCCTGGATTTCCTATTGGGAAACCAAGGAGGCTTTTGTGGATGAACCATGGTAGAAAATGGAGTGCAGCTGATTAAGATCAAGAGGTAACATGGCAAGGTCTGGCAGGCACTTGGCTGAGTTCACCTGGGAAAAAATGCAGCCAGGGTCGGAGCCCCCTCCTGTCGCTACTGTGCGGGTTTCGGTGCCAGAGGGCGCTGTTCAGCTTTGAGGAGCATCCCAGTTAGCGGTCCCTCCGGTCAACCATCTTCGTGGGAGAAAAGTTCCCCTGGGCCCTTTAACTCTCAAGACATAAAAGCAGAGTCAGGGACTGTTGTTGGCTGAGCATTGACCTGGGGTCACTTACTCTGTGTGTGACCTTGGGAGACTCACTTCCCCACTTCGGACCTCAGTTTCCTTATCTGAAATATGGGTTGACATGGATGAATCCAGCTGCCACCTATCTTCTCAATTTGCCCTTTATGAGTTGGGGGTCTGGGGGAGTATGTGAGTCTTTCACGACTTCCCCAGTTGCTGACCCTTCCACCTCCCAGTCCCTTAGCAGGATAGCAGGGTTGTATTGCTGGTGGATTTGCTTCAGTCCATTCATATTGCTTTCCCTATTTACTCACATCCATAGACAGCTGGCCAGGACCAGGCGGCGGCCTTTGTCTGTGGAGGGGGGGTCGGACTGGATTCAGGACTCTACGCGTGGCATTTCTGCCAGCCACCAACCCTTGAGTGATTTGCAGTCTTGCAAAGTGTTCTAGGTGAAGTGCTGGTCCAACCTGCCTTTACTTTACAACAGTGACAAGCAGAGCCTAGGGGGCTAAGTGACTTGCCAGGATACCCATGACCCGGGGCCTCCGGCCTCCTGGAGCACTGTACTCTTACCGCCACACAAGACTCACTGTGCCTGGTGAGCATCTCCGAAGGCTACTGCTTTGAGGCTGAAACAGAAATGATAAACGTACAGTGTAGGGGGGAACAACATAGAAAATGTAGATCAATAAAAAGGAAGATGAAAAGAGTTATTGGATGCCACACTGTTTTGGCTTAAGCAGAGTAGAGTTAATTATGAGATAACCTGGAACGTGGCCTAAAACCCAGCAGGGACTGAACTTTTTGTTCTTATTGGCAGGTTCAAGGGTTAGTGGCCGCTGTGCTTTCTGTTTTGGTAGAGCCCCTGGCCAGAGTTTCTGAGTACTCAACCCAAGCCAGGTGATGAAGCAGTTGGCAGTAAGCAGAGAACGGGAGAGTGCTTCTCTTGCTGAATGAGGAGACCCATATTATGTATGGAGACCCATACATAATACCCATGTATTACGGTACAGTCTGGGGGATGGCATGGTCCTTGAGGCAGGTGGGTAAATCTATAGGGACTTTTGCTCTGTGGGAAGACTTGCCACCCTCTCATACCCACCTGTAGAGCTTGGCCCTCTTTTCATGTCTCCTAAAAAATAGATTCTTCCAGTTGCATTTTGGCACTGAAGACTGTGCCTCCTACAGTCAATTAAAAAACCCCGTTCAAGCCTTAAGGCATAGAATTTTAGATGGTCAGAGCCCAGAAGGACCTTACAGCCCAGCTAGTTACAACCTGGTTATTTAACACTTGAGGAACCTGAGGTTGAGAGATGGGTGTGAGTTATTGGCAATGTCAGGCCTAGGATATGGGCTTTCTGATTGCACTTAGTGTGCTTTCAGGCTAGACATCAATTTCAGACAAATCGTAAACATGTTCTCAGCCAGGCTGGGATGGTAAAAGGAGTCAGTTCTTGTACATAATAGGTAGCATTAATTCCGTATACATAATAATAACAAGCTGAAATGTACTGAGATCTTATGTGCTAGCAATTTCACATTGATTATCTTCATTTAATGTCCACATGACCTATCAGAGAAGGGTTTTTATTGCAGGTTGTTTAGATGAGAACACTGAAGCTTAAAATGTCATAATTTGCCCAAATTCACATAGCCAACAAGTAGCCAAGGGAGGGATGGAACTTAAGTCTGTTGGATGCCAAACCCTGTCTTCAGGTCACTAGATGAACATAAAATAATCTTATAAAATTTGGTCTGAAGTGAGACACAAATTTTAGGCATCTTTTCCCTTTCATATTTCAATTTTTATTTTTAACATTTAAAGGAAATGAGGAGCACCTGGCTGGCTCAGTCCATCGAGCATGTGACCCTCGTCTCAGGGTGGTAAGTTTGAGCCCTACATTGGGCATAGAACTTATTTTTTTAAAAAAAAAGACATATAGTTCATATTTGAATGTTTTAAGTAAATTGATATAGAACTAAACTTAGTGGTTTAAAGCAGAAGTTATCAAGCTCTAGTGGGCATCAGAATCACCTGGAGAGCTTCTGAAAAACCCAGACTGCTGGCCTCTCCCCAGAGTTTCTGATGCCTGGAGTCTGGGATAGGGCCTGAGAATTTGTATTCCTAACAAGTTCCCAGAGGCTGCTGCTGCTGCTGATCTAGGGACCTCACACAGAGAATCACTGACTTAAAGGAATCATGAAAAGACTGTATCTGCTGAATTTTCTTGCACTGGGCCTCATTTTCCAAGTAACCATTCGAGACCAAAGTCGCTACAGGTCAGTGGAAGAGTCTTGTCAGGAAATAAGAGAAACAATATTATCCCTTGATTTCCTAACTACCATCTCAAAATGGTTGCAGAGGGATCTCAGGATGAATTGTCCAGAAAGCTAAAGCCTGAAAAGCACAGGCTGCTGCAGCAGGAATGAATAAGCCCGAACCTGGTATCCCGCTCCAGCCCCATTCTCAAGACTGAGGATTCCGGGAGGAGAAAACATGAATGGCTGCACTTAGGTCACATGTCTATTCCTGAGCCAATCATCATGGCCAGGAAAATGTGATGCTCTGATTGGTCAATCCTGAGTCACGTGCCCACTCCCAAATCAGGAAGTGGAATGAACTTCTGGAAATAATTCCACCTGTGCAGAGCCTGGATAGAGGATGTGAGTGGTCCCCTTAGGGGAAGCCTGGAGATGAGGAACACCAGAAAAAACGGTAAAATCGATGCCAGGTGGCAGAAGCACACATAGCCACCTTTCTGGTTACCAGGCAACCCTTTGCATTTTAGTTCTGGTTACTCTTTGCTGCAAAGTTCTCCTAACTCAAGGGTTAACTTTTTATTATTTATTTCTTTTAAGTTTTTTTTTTTAAAGATTTTACTTATTTATTTGACAGAGAGAGAGAGATCACAAGTAGGCAGAGAGGCAGGCAGAGATAGAGGAGGAAGTAGGCTCCCTGCTGAGCAGAGAGTGGGTCTCGATCCCAGGACCCTGAGATCATGACCTGAGCTGAAGGCAGAGGCTTTAACCCACTGAGCCACCCAGGCACCTTATTTATTTATTTTTTATTAACATACAATGTATTATTTGTTTCAGAGGTGCAAGTCTGTGAATCCTCAGTCTTACACAATTCATAGCACTCACCATAGCACATACCCTCCCCAATGTCCATAACCCAGCTACGTTATCCCTCCCCACCTCCCAGCAACCCTTGTTTTTTTTTTTTTTTTTTAAGATTTTATTTATTTGGGAGAGAATAAGAGAGAGATTGAGAGACAGCATGAGAGGGCAGAGGGTCAGAGGAAGAAGCAGACAACCTGCTGAGCTGGGAGCCTGATGCAGGACTCCATCCCAGGACCCTGAGATCATGACCTGAGCCGAAGGCAGTCACTTAACCAACTGAGCCACCCCAGGTGCTTTCATTTCAGTAGATGAAAGTGAGCCAAACCCAGAAGGTCTTGAGTGAAGTGGAAAGAGATCTGGGCTGGAGATTTGGGTTTTATTCTTATTCTGCCGTGAACTGCCTTCCCTCTGTGAGTCTGTGTTTTCTTCAGCTATAAAATGAGATCCTGGCTAGGATCTCTTCAGGCCCTTGCAACTCTACAAGGCTGTGGTTCTGGTCAGGGTCATAGGCAATGGGGCCCTCCCAGTGCCTTTCCCCGTGATATATCAGAAAGGAAGGCAGCTGCTTCTAAACATGGGAGGTCCCTGACACGGAATGGCCTGGCTTACTGGGAGGAGCCTTGATAGATTTGGTATCAGCTGGACTTGTTTTGATTTGACTCCTTTATTACCTGAGTGACCTAGGTTAGCCCCTCTGAATCTCCTTCTAGAAGGTGGAGTTAATGATAATCGCCACCTGGTCTCAGAGGTTGTTGACAATGAAAAGACGGATGTGAACGTGCTTTGAAAACCCTCAGGTGCCAGGCAGATGGAGGGCCACTGACCCAGGGCTCCTGCCTCTCATGCCAGCGTGCTTCAGGGACTCAGTGCTCCTGAGCAAAGCTTAATACCCACATTCAGGGTGCCTGGGTGGCTCAGTGGGTTAAAGCCTCTGCCTTTGGCTCAGGTCATGATCTCAGGGTCCTGGGATCGAGACCCACTCTCTGCTCAGCAGGGAGCCTGCTTCCTTCTCTCTCTCTGCCTTCCTCTCTGCCTACTTGTGATCTCTCTCTGTCAAATAAATAAATGAAATATTAAAAAAAATACCCACATTCAATGAGCATGAGCTCTTCCAAAAGGCACGTGTCTGGCACTTAAAGGTCATTTATACTAACACTTGTTATTCTGCACGTGAGTGCCATATCAGGTGGTAAACTGAGCAACTGGAAGCCGCCCCTAAAGACTCTTTCCAAGTAGTCCCCACCCCCCACCCACCAGTTTTCCTCTCTCTCACTTTCTCTCTGTGTGTTTCCTTCATAGCACTTATCACAATTCAGATTTCTCATTGTGTTCATTTAGTTGCTTATTGCCTAGCTCTGCTACGCTGTAAGCCTGTGACTGCGGGGAAGGTGCCTTCCTTTTGTGTGCCCCGCATGTTTGTGCTCAATAAATATTTCTTGAACTAAAGAACAAATAGAAAAAAAAATAGAGGCCTGTCCCTGTGACTTCTTTGGGTTTTCCTTGAAGGTGCTACACTGTGAACCAGTAATTCTAGGCACGTTGTGGGAACCAGGAATGAAGAGAAATGCTGGCAGTGCCTGGCTCTTCCCAAACTGGCATAGAGAGTGAGCTGCCTTGTCCCTGTCCCTTGACTTTTGAGCGTGCATGTCTTCACCTTCCCACAAGGCCACGGGTACCTGGAGTCTGCAGCTGTCCTAAAATGATTTTCAGAAAACTATCTGATAAAGTCAGGTACACTGGTGAATGAGAACACTGTATTTTTCACAACAAACAATAAGCCACACTTGAGATGACAAGGATTTCTGTGATAATTCCCGTGGACTGACTATGTAATTTGTAGGATCTAGTACAAAATGCAAATATGGGCCACTTGTTAAAGTTTTACTAAGAATGTCAAGATTGTGGCTGCAGAGCCTTAAAACAAGTGCAAAGACCCTTCTCAGTGAGGGTTGTGTACCTTAGGCAGAAGCTGACCCTGCTTGCTACCTTCAGAGCCAAGTTAGGAATCAGTTTGGATTCCCTGGGCTGGCCCTGCTGTTTGTGGACACTGTAGCTTCTAAGAGGCCCTTCTTCCGTCAGCTCAAGGATGATCCTGCTGGTATATACCATACACACAGGAGCCTGCTGCTGCTGCTTTACCCAGAAATTTCCCCAGACTGGGGCACCTGGGTGCTCAGTCGGTTAAGCTTCTGGCTTTGCTCAGGTTGTGATCTCTGGGTCCTGAGATTGAGCCCCATGTTGAGCCCCCTGCGCAGCGAGGCATCTGCTTGTCCCTCTGCCCCTGCCCCCTCCAAACTCTCTCTCAAATGAATAAATAAAATCTTTTTTTAAAAAATGTCCCCAGACTCTATGGTTTCCAGCTGAGCCAGGTGACTCAGCACAGATCCAAGTTCATTTTTTTATCTAGTCACTTAAGGAAGCAGGAAAGTTGTTTTTGTAAAACTCCCTAGAATGTAAGCATGATGACATTCTTTTATTGTTTACAAGAATACACTGGCATAGAGGGAGTTCCTGGTGCCATCACACGCTGTTTACCTGTCCTTCACACACCTACAGTTAGCAAGTGACACAGCCTCCTTTGTGGGCCCCACCTTCAGGAATGTGGCCTTATTTTACAGGAGGGGAGAGGCAGGGAGAGGAAGAGCAAAGGCAGGTTAGGAGTGTGACCCTGATTGAGAATGGGAGGGGACACTGGCTCATGTTTCCTGAAAGCCACCAAGGGAAATTCTGAACTGCTTACATCAAATTAATTATTAAATCAATAGATATTTTAAATAATTGAATATGGTTGTGGATTTAATGGATTTTATTTTTGAATAGGTAATACATTCTTATGGTTCAGAACTCAAAATTTACAAAAAGGTTTATGAGGGGCACCTGGGTGGCTCAGTTGGTTAAATGACTGCTTTCGGCTCAGGTCATGATCCTGGAGACCCGGGATCCAGCCCTGCATCGGGCTCCCTGCTGGGCGGGAGGCCTGCTTCTCCCTCTTTCAGTCCCCCTGCTTGGGTTCCCTCTCTAGCTGTGTTTCTTTCTGTCAAATAAATAAATAAAATATTTAAAAACAAAACAAAACAGGGTGCCTGGGTGGCTCAGTGGGTTAAGCCTCTGCCTTTGGCTTAGGTCATGATCTCAGGGTCCTGGGATCGAGTCCCACATCGGGCTTTCTGCTTGGCAGGGAGCCTGCTTCCTCCTCTCTCTCTGCCTGCCTCTCTGCCTACTTGTGATCTCTCTCTCTGTCAAATAAATAAATAAAATCTTTTTTTAAAAAAACCAAAACAACAAAAAACCCAAAAAAGGTTTATGAAAAATCGTCTCTCCTCCCAAGTAATCGTGTGCCCTGCCCCTCCAGGGAGACGTACACCTAGTTTTTTTGGCACCCTTGTAGAGATACTGTTTGCATAAATGAGCACCTATGAACACACCGTCCCACCCTACTTCCGCCCACCGACTCATGACTGCATACTTAACACTGTCTGGTACTTTGCTTTTTTTCACTAAAGATTATATCCAGGAAATCTTTCTATATCAGTTCACAAAGAGCTTCCTTGTTCTTTCATAAGTATGCATAGTATCTTCATTGTGTAACTGTATCATAATTTATTTAACCACATGGACTTTTAGATTCTTCCAGGCTTTTGTTATTACAAACAGTGCTATAATAGACAGTTTTGACAAGGGGTTCAGAGCTTCTCTTAGTTCCTTTAAAGAAAATGCAAGTTGGATTCACTCTATCAGTTTGATTTTCAGAGTGGATGGCATGTGTATTTCTAGATCTAATGGATACTACTGTTCCAGCCTCTGTGAATTTCCACAAGTACTTATGGAATGACCACTTCATGCTAACACTGTCCCACAACAATGGGGGTACACCAGTGCCTTGACAGACCCTGCTCTTCCGGGGACACAACTTGGCTGGTGGCTGAGGGAAGAGACTTATGATCAACAAGTAGCCAAATAAATGAACAAGAGAATTTCAGATTGTGATCAATATTATTTTTTTTAAAGATATTATTTATTTATTTGACAGAGAGAAACACAGCCAGAGAGGGAACGTAAGCAGAAGGACTGAGAGAGGGAAAAGCAGGCTTCCAGGCGAAGGAGGAAGCCTGATGTGGGGCTCGATCCTGGGTCTCCAGGATCATGACCTGAGCTGAAGGCAGTCGCTTAACCAACTGAGCCACCCAGGCACCCCTGTGATCAATATTATTTAAAAAAAAATTCAAGGGTGTCTGGGCAGCTCAGTCAGTTAAGCGTCAACTGACTTGATTTCTGCTTAGGTCATGCTCTTGGGGTCATGAGATAGAGCCCCATGTCAGCCTCTGCACTCAGCAGGGAGTCTGCTGGAGACTTTTTTCTTTCTCCTTCAGCCCCTCCCCACCCCACTCTCTCCTTCTCTCTCAAATAAATAAATAAATCTTAAAAAAAAATCAAACTCCAGTGATGCGATGGAACGTGTGTGGAGGCCACCACTTAAATGGGGAGCAGGAATGGCCTCTCTTGGATCATTGAGCTGTAATTGGGGGGGGGGATAGTTCTAGACACGATAAAAATAAGCCTCTGACTTTGAATTTGTGTGATGTGTAAAGCTCTTTCAGACTTTCCCCATCAATTGGTTTGTTGCCTCAAGAGCAGGGATGACTTTCCCAGGGTGGAAGGGTTGGAGATGTTTTCTTTTTTTCTCTCTCTATATTCTGTTTTTGCAAAAGAGAAAACAACCTGTAACTATCCACTCCAAACGACGGTGACCCCTCACACCGTTCGAAGAGGACAGAGCACAGAGGAATGACTGGGGGCCGGGTCCGGGGAGGCCTCAGTCTTCATAACCCAAGCCACCTGGGTGGCCCGTGACCTTCAGACACTGAGTTTTGGGGAGGGGCCCACAGTGGTGGCAGCTCAGCTGTGAGGATCCAGATTGTCCTTCTGTTCTCCAGGCTCTCGTCCTTCAGCCTCCTTATGTGGGTGCTCTCAGAGCTCGGAAACCTGAAGTGAAGGAAATATTGATGGGAAACCCGGGCATGGAAGTTGGTCATCCTTCCTTCATTTAAGAATGAAATTAAGGGCGCCTGGGTGGCTCAGTTGTTTAAGTGACTGCCTTTGGCTCAGGTCATGATCCCAAAGACCCGGGATGGAGCCCCACATCGGGCTCCCTGCTTGGCAGGAAGCCTGCTTCTCCCTCTCTCACTCCCCCTGCTTGTATTCCCTCTCTGGCTCTGTTTCTCTCTGTCAAATAAATAAAATCTTAAAAAAAAAATGAATGAAATTAAACACTTGGAGCCATCCGAGGGCACCAGCCCCCACTGATCCAGCTAAAGCTAGCTGCTGTGCCCCATGACTGCTTCCCTCCCATTTCCGGCTTCTGTGCACACTTTCCTTTCCAGCAGCAAGGCTGGCAGTCCTTCCAGTTCCAGCCTGAGGGCCCTTCCTCCATAAGGCTCCCCACCCCCGACAGCCAGGTCGGGGGTCCAAGCCTTTAGGGCACGGCAGGCGGTCCTTGGGGGCAGACACCTGTGCCCACTGTGGTCTCTCCCCCAGAGCCTGGCACGATCGAGCCTTGTCCACAGCAGGCCTTCAACACACGCGTGTTGTCCTGCATGGTAAAAGCACTGCCTCTCGATAGTCAGGCGACACTCTGTCTATAGCCGAGCGAGCTGGCACTGCTCAGGGGATGGCCATTCGCACACTGTTGTTACTTGAAGTTGCTCTAGCAGGCTTATTTCCCATCCAAGTCAGCGCTGTCTTGATTTCTATTTTGGGTCCTATTTCACCAGAATGATTAAACAAAGGGGAAATCATCAAAAACCACAGCAGAGCCTGATGGGCCGAGGAAAAGGCAGAAGCGAGCGTGTGGGGTTGAGGGGAGGGTGATAAAAATACAGTAAGTGGGTGGGAGGCTGAGAGACCGGGTGGCCCAGCGGAGGTTGCGGCAAGCAGCACGAGCAAAGCAGGACCATATGGCAGAGGCTTTGGGGAAGGAGCTGTATGAGAAGGGGGGCTGAAGTCCAAGTAACTTCACCCTGGGAACCGGTCAACTGTCCTGATTTGGTAGAGAGGGAAGCCAAATTTTTTTTTTTTTTTTCCTGGAAAGAAGCATGAACAGAAGAAATTCCAGCTGAAGGGCCAGTTTCCTCCTTCTCCTTCCGCTCCTAGGGCCGGGCATACAGCCTCTGTCTCTAGGGAAGGGAACCCTCTGCATGCATTCCTTCTCTGGGCTGCTAGGAGACAGAGTCTGGTCCCTGCATTCTTCCCCTGGATGGAGGAGAATTTGACTTCAGATTCTCCCCACTGCACAGTCTGGTTCTGCAGTGGATCACTGGAGTATCCCCCGGGCTGAGGGGTGCCTCAATGTAGAAGAGATGCAAAAGTGTCAGGAACCCACAGTACCCAAAGGAGACCCATGAACCTAACGTCGTCTGGGGCAGGGCCTGACGGTATGAGAGAGAACGAGGCTTGCTTGCTTCTGGAGCTTTTGCCCACATGAGCTTTTGAACAGCTCTGTTGGACAGAGGTCCAAAACTCCTGCTTGGGCGCTATGTACTGCGTAGTCTTCCTTCCAGAGACCACAGAGCTGTCGTAGTAGCCACATGCGACTATGAGCACTAGAGACGTGGCTGGTCAAGTGGAGATGTGCTTTAGGCATATAATACACCCTGAACTTGGAAGTCTTTGTGTGAAAAGAGAACGTAAAATATCTTTTTTATTTTTAAAAAGATTTTATTTATTTACTTGAGATAGAGCAAGAGAGAGAGCACAAGCAGGGCAGAGGGGTGGAGGGAGAGGGAGAGAGGTCAGGGAGCTGGCCATGGGCTTGATCCCAGGACCTGGAGATCATGACCTGAGCCAAAGGCAGATGTCTAAATGACTGAGCCACCAGGTGCTCTGAGAACTTAAAATATCTTATTAATTTTAATATTGATTACATGTTGGAATGATGTTTGGTTATACTTAAACAAAATGTGTTAGTAACATTAATTTCACCTGTTTCTTTTTTCCCTTTTTCAATGTAGCTACCAGAAAATTTAAAATTGTGCATGTGGTTTGCATTATATTTATGTTGTCTAGTGCTGGTCTACACAGTGTCTGTATCTTAGACAGGGGAAAGACCTGCAGGGGCCTGGTTAAAAAATTTTTTTTAAAGATTGTATTTATTTATTTGACAGAGAGAAACACAGCTAGAGAGGGAACACAAGCAGAGGGAGAAGCAGGCTTCCTGCCAAGCAGGAAGCCCGATGTGGGGCGTGGGGCTCGATCCCAGGTCTCCAGGATCATGACCTGAGCCGAAAGCAGTTGCTTGACTAACTGAGCCACCCAGGGGCCCCCTGGTTAAATTTTTAACTGGAAGGTGTCTCTGGTTTAAATATTTAAAAAATATATCATCTTACTAGATTAGTCATCTGTGACTAATAACAAAAATCAGGGGGTCATAGGGAAGAGGGTTCTGTGCCAGGGGATAAACACCCAGATCTGCAAGAGGACTCCTAAGAGAGTGGAGCTCAGTGTTCATTATGAGTTTGCCCAAGGCTCCTGCAGGGAACAAAGCAAAGATTCCCCCTGCTCTCACAGAAAGGATAAGACTAGAGAAATATATATGTAGATGCATCCAAGAAATGCAGGAGAAGACACAGCATGTTAGCAGAGGGCAAGTGATAGGGGAAAAAGCAAAGCAAGTAGGAGGATTTTGATTTTGAATATGGTGGTCAGGGAAGGCTTCGTGGAGAAGGTATTAGAGCCAAACCTTAAGGAGGTCAGGGAGTAGACTATGCAGTAAACTTGGGGAGGGGCATTCCAGCTGAACAGCCCAGAGGTCGAGTGGGTCTGATGTGCTTGGGGACAGCAAGAGGCCAGTGTAGCTGGTATGGAGTGCCCAGGGGGAGGCTAGAGGGGCGCCAGTCCGGAGAAAGGCAGGGGGCAGACTACTTAGGGCCTTGCAAGCCGTTGCAATGCCTTTGCCTTTTACTCTTTGCTCTTGGAGAGTAACAGGGTCATTAGCTTCTGAGTAGAGAGACTCCAGGACTGACAGGTGGAAGAAGGAGGCCAGTTAGAAAAGTGGGCATCAATTAGGGTCAGATGAAAAGATGGCTCACTGAGGTGACCAGAGTACAGATGAATGAGGAGAGTTGTCTGCTGGCCCTCTGGGATTTCTTTTCTTTTTTTCTAAAATATTTTGGTTATTTATTTGAGAGAGCGAGAGAGAGCGCATGAGCCAGGGGGAGGGTCATTGGGAAAGGGAGAAACAGACTCCCCATTGAGCTGGGAGCCCCTACTTGGGGCTCGATGGTGGGACTCCAGGATCATGACCTGAGCTGAAGGCAACGCTTCACCGACTGAGCCCCCAGGTGCCCCTGGGTTTTCTTTTCTCACCCAGTAGCAGAGGTGACTCTATTCCTGAGTCAGCGACCACGGCTGGCCCTCCACTTAATGCACCCTGGACTTTCCTCCCCTCCTCCCCAGCTGGGCTAAGCTGGTCAGTGCTGGCTCACCCAGCTATGGGCCCCGCCTCCACCTGGAGAGGGCATGCACACTGTCGATGCCTCCACTCTCCTGCTCCTTCTCTTCCTTCAGGTCTTAGCGCAGATGTTACCCCTCAGAGGGGCCTCCCCTGCCCAGCGCCTCAAGGAGCCCCTTCCCCGTTGATGTCTACCATGGTAGCCTGTTTTGTTAACTTCTTTGCCTTAGTCACTGGCTGAACCAACTGATTTATTTGCCACTCCATTGTCTCTCACCTGCCCCAAGGGCGGGGGCTTGGGCATGTGGTGTCACCAGTGCCTAGGACAGTGCTGACAGGATGACTAGCACTTGTGACACCTACTGCATGCAACCAGCTAGAGGGCTGTCTTGCCCCTTAAACTTAAGGGAAGAAGGCAATGAGGCCAGGACTCTGGGGCTGGGTAGCCTGGGTTCATTGGCTTGCTCTTGTCCTTGGGCAATTCTCTCTTTAAGCCTCAGTCTTCCCATTTATAAAATAGGGATAATATGTGTATCCACCTCATGAAGGTGTTTTAAGGAGTGACAGGATGCATATAAATCACTTAACGCAGTACCTGGAACTATTATAATTATTATAATTGCTAACAGTTGACCACATTGTTCTCGTCCTCCCGTTGTCTGATTTTCTGTCAAATGTTCCAAACTCCATTTCCCCTCCATCGAACGCTCTAAAATAGTGGTGTCCAATAGAACCTTCTCTGATAATTGAGATGTTCTATGTCTGCATTGCTCAGAGTGGTGGCCGCCAGGCCCGTGTGGCTATGAGCACGTGCTATGTGGTTAGTGTGATCAAGGGCTGATTTTTAAACTTGATTTAATTTTCATTACTTTAAATTTACAACTAAATAGCCACAGGTGGCTGGTTGATACCATATTGGATGGCACAGCTCTAGAAACTATGAGCGATGGGAAGAAAAAGCTTTTCCTTTAATGAAAAACATTTGGGAGAATTTTAAATAAATGCAGTACTTTTTAAAGGACTCTCTACAGATCTAAATTTACTGTATCCGATCTGGAATACAAGAACATATTACATAGACTTTGATGGTTGGGATGGTTAAATATATAAAGACCCTTAACAAAAAGGGATCTTTCTTTCCCTTTCTGCTCCTCCACTGTCTTCTTTCTCTTCTCTCAATCCAGTTATTCCATTTCCTTTCTGTTTTTCTCTTTTCTTATCTGCCCTCATCCTCTGGCTAGAGCGGAGAGCAGCCTCAGTGGATGGAGGGTGGACAGGAAAAAGGCTGCCTTGATTCATTTCTCTCCTGTTTCCAGCAAGGTCCTGGCACTGTCTTGGGACTGTCTGGATCTAAGGGAGGGCTACCATTTGGACCATTCATTAGAGTCAGGTAATTAAGAAAAAAGCAGGACAATTCAATTGGAAAATCATGAATTTTGGAACTGGGGAGTTCCTCAGAAGATGGTCTGGTCCAAACACTTCATTTTATAAACAAAGACATAAAAACCCAGAGAGGAGAAGTGACTTAAACAGGACCCAGTACTCCCGACCCTGGCCATGTGCTGGTTCTAGAACTCCCAGTGGAAAAGCTCACATATTTTTCCAATTCTTTTTCTTAGAAACAAAAGCAATTAAAACTCAACTACACTAAACCAAACCAGACTTTTACATTTTGTTTTCCTACTCCTGAGCCTTTTAGACAGATCTCAGTAAAAATGTTTGGTCTCAATGCATGGGGAAAACATTAAAGACATTCTTTCGGTTCCTTTTGAAGAATGACTCCATTCTAGAAATGTTTGCATCATGTGTAAAATCCTTATTATAAATGAAATTACTGAATATTGCCCGGCTACTGTAATTTTTTTGTATATTTGCTTTAAAAAAAAGCACTTGGCTGAATATTGGTGGAAAGCTACTAACCCGAGTATGACAAGAATTTTAATTTCATTTTCAAAGCGACTAAGCAAAGCACGACAAAGTGTTTTTCGTATTTAATGTTCATCTGATATGGAAAGCAGCCTTTAACAAGCAACATGCAGAATAGTTGAATTCAGCAGAGTTTGCATGAGTCCTTATTTCTCCTAGCAATTAGATATTGGTGTTCTTAGAGTTAAATGTTAAAGCTTTGGAGTAAAAATGATTGTTCTGAAACTGTTTGAGCTTGGGCAAGGGACTTAACCTGACACATCCAACCAAACGGTCATCATTGACTTACTAGTACTGTTATAAGGCAATGTGAGCTTTGCGAAATAAGAGCTGCACAAATGAAAATTATTTTAATTATACTGATATTTTGAAAAGATTTTAATTATAAAAAGGACCTCAGAATCTTTAAGGGAAAATTTGAAAATAAAGAAAAATATGGAAACAATAAAGATCATCCATAATGCTACCATTCAAATACAACCTCTGACACATCTGCTTTTTTTCTAGATGTTGTGTAGGTTGATCTTGTATATATCATTTAAACTCGAATTTCTGCCTTTCACATCATATTGTTTGTCAGAGCAAATTTATCACCCACTCCAAGCAAGCTTATGAGACTCCATGCATGTCCTTCTCCTATTCAGGGTTCTTCCCCTTCTCCTAGTTTATCTTACTGTATTTTTGTGGATCTCTATAACTTGTTCAATGTTCCTTTTGGAGATAGCAGAGTATAACTCAATGACTCTCAACTCAGACTGCACAGTAGAAGCACCAGGAGAGTTAAAAAAAAATAGTAATACTCAAATAACATTCCAATCTTATCAACATTTCCAGGGATGGGACTGGGTATTAGTAGTTTTATTTCATTTTTAATTTTTAAAAAATATTTATCTTATCTTATTTATTAAAAAAGATTTATTTATTTTTGAGAGAGAGAGAGAGCATAAGCAGGAGGAACAGGGAAAGGGAGAGAAAATTCCCTCTTTGGAATTTGATCTTACCACCCTGAGATCAGGACATGAGCTGAAACCAAGAGTCAGTCACTCGATTGACTGTACCACCCAGGCACCCCTATTTCATTTTAGAGAGGGTGGGGGAGGGAGCCATGTGTTGGGGGAAGGGCAGAAGAGGGAGAGAGAGAAAAGCAAGCAGACTCTGCACTGAGCAAGAAGCCAACAAGGGGTTTGATCCCAGGACCCTGAGATCATGACCTGAGTCAAAATCAAGAGTTGGATGCTCAACTGGCTGAGCCACCTAGGAGCCCCTGGTATTTTTTAAAAGTTTCCCAAGTATTTGCTTATGTAAAGGAGCACATAAAAATTGTATAATTTTTTGTATCATCATTGCATATCTTTCCTAAATACATACTGCCTTTTTTTTAAACTGAAAAAAAAGTAAATTTTTGTGCTATTGCTGCCAAAAATGCATAGCTGGAATCTAATCATTAGGAAACATCCACCAAATCCAAATAAAGGAACATTCTACAAAATGTCTGGCCTGAATTCTTCAAAAATGTCAATGTCGTAAAAGACAAAGAAAAATTTTGAAACTATTCCAGAGTAAAGGAAACTAAGGAGACATGACAAATGAATATAACATGGAATGTGGATTTTCTTCTCTTATAGAGATTATGGAAATAATCTGAGAAATTTGAATAAAGTCTGAAGATTTGAAAATAAGCTATCATCATTAATAAAGGATTGAGGGATTAAAAGGGCTTCGTGTCTAATTTAGTCTCAAAGATTCAGAAAAAATTTTTTGCACTAGATATATATGTATGTATATATGTATGTATGTGTGTATCTATATATACACGCAGAGAGAGAGAAAGAGAGAGAAAAACAGAGAGACTCAGAGAGGACATGATAAAGCAAATTAGGTTAAGTGTTAACATTTGGGGAATCTGGGTGAAAGATAAAGTGTAATTTTCTTGCAAATTTTTCATAAGTCTGAAATTATGCCAAATAGTTAATTAAAAAAAAAAAAAAACTTCTTATAAGGACCAAAATAGGGACAGGATTTTAAAATGCAGGAAAAGGAACAAAATAGGGACAGGATTTTAAAATGCAGAAAAAGGAACAAAATAGGGACAGGATTTTAAAATGCAGAAAAACCCAATTTTTTTGGTTTTTTTAAATATAAATATAATCTATAACTACATGGAAAGAGATGTTGCTTAAGAAGAGATGGTTCTTAGAATACAGGCGAGGGAGCTCTCCCTCTCGCTCTGGGCTCCTAAGTTTCCGCTGACTTAAGGAGCCAACAAATGCTGGCAGAGTACCTCCAACAGAGGGCGGTGCAGCCTTATGAAGAATGAATCACACCTCAAGGGTTTTGGGTAACACTACCCAGAGTGGATTCTAAAGCCTTAACAAAGGAACAGCAGCACTGAGAATCTTAGAGCTGAATTCTAGCTACATCCCATTTTACAGACAAGCAAACTGAGGCTCAAAGAGGGAAAACCACTTGCCCAAAGTCATCATCATGAGCAGAACAACTGCCTTGCAGATAATAACCACAGCTGTCATTCATCAGAGGCTTACTATCCTCCAGGCACGGCACATACTAATTGCTTTATATGTGGTAGCTCTTTCATCACCTCCACCACCCCCTTTTTTTTTCTTATTAGAGATTTTATTTATTTATTTGAGAGAGAGAGAGAGTGAGTGAGGGAGAGCATGAGAGGGGAGAAGGTCAGAGGGAGCAGCAGACTCCCCACGGAGCTGGGAGCCCGATGTGGGACTCGATCCCTGGACTCCAGGAACTTGACCTGAGCTGAAGGCAGTGGCTTAACCAGCTGAGCCACCCAGGCGCCCCCACCCCCTTTTTTTAACCTGAAGTTGAGGCTCAGAGACATCAGTAACTTAGCTGACGTCACTAACGAATGAGATTCTGGCTGTGCTCATAGCTGACATGCCATTCTGTCCTACAGCCCTGCTTGGATATCTACCCTTGGAGAATTGATCCCCAATAGGGCTACAGAACACAGCTATCGAAACACAAATTTATCATGGCACCTGCGGATGGGTGGATGTACGCACGCAAGGATCTGGAGATTCAGTGAAGGAAGATTCCTAGGGCCAAGGAAAGCAGAAACAAGTGCATGACTTGTGGAAATGGGTAGATTTGGAGATGGTGACGAGGAGGTAGAGAGCTGGGGAAGGCAGTGAGGCTAAAATCTTGACTTCTCTCCTTGCTACCCTACGTCAGCCTCTAAGGAATCCATCAGCTAATCTTGTTAGTTATTTTTTTTTTAAGGTTTTGTTTATTTATTTGAGAGAGAGAGAGAACACACAAGCTGGGGGAGAAGGGGAATAGGGAGAAGTAGGCTGCCCTCTGAGCAGGAAGCCTCATGTGGGGTTCCATCCCAGGAATCCAGGATCATGACCTGAGCCAAAGGTAGATGCTTAACTGACTGAGCCACTCAGGCACCCTAGTCTCATTAGTTCTAATTCCAGAAACATCTGTGATTCTCCATTTCTCTCCATCTGCACTGCCAGCTGAAGCTACAGCTAGCCTCACCTGACTCTTCAAAAAGCCTTCTAGCTGATTCACTGCCTTTTTTTTTTTTTTTTTTGGTACTAACCACAGTTCATTCCCCAGACTACACCCAGAGTCATCTTTTTTAAAAAATATATATTCTTGGGGTGCCTGGGTGGCTCAGTTGGTTAAGCGACTGCCTTCGGCTCAGGTCATGATCCTGGAGACGCGGATCGAGCCCCGCATGGGGCTGCCTGCTTGGTGGGAAGCCTGCTTCTCCCTCTCTCACTCCCCCTGCTTGTGTTTCCTCTCTAGCTGTGTTTCTCTCTGTCAAATAAATAAAATCTTTAAATATATATGTATATATATTATTTTTTAAATTACACTATTTTATTTTTTCAGTGTTCCAAGTTTCATTCATCTGTTAAAACATCTATCAGACCACATAACTCTCCTGTGAACACCTCGAATGGCTTCCCATACACTTAGAACAGCATCCGAACTCCTCACCAGGCTCTGCTTGAGCTGGCCCCCGCGCACCTCCCCGACCTCATTTCCTACCAACCTCTTCCTTGCTCTCATTTTTTGGCCACATGGGCCTTCTTCTCACCCTAGAACACATAAAGCTTCTTGCCACCTTAGGGCCTTTGCACTTGCTCTTTGAACTTGATGTTCCTTTTGTCCAGAACACTTTTTTCTTTTTTTAAGATTTTATTTATTTATCTGATGGAGAGTGAGAGAGCACAAGCAGGGGGATCAGCAGTGGGTGAAGAATGAAGCAGGCTCCCCACTGAGCAGGGCGCCTGATGCGGGGCTCAATCCCAGGACCCTGGGACCATGACCTGAGCGGAAGGCAGAGGCTTAACCCACTGAGCCACCCAGGCGCCCCTGCAGAATGCTTTTCTTCTAGGTCTCCACGTGGCTGTCCCCTTCTTCTCCACTGTCCCCCAGTGGAGTGGGGTCTGAAAGAGAACTGCAAATGGGATCAGACGGGCAAGCCGGCAGCTCATCACAATTGTCGTCCTGATTGTGCATTTAGGGTTTGTGGATTATACCATAAAGACTCGGTCTTTAAAGAGCTAACAACCAGATCAGGGGATTTTAGAGTTTAGAAGTCTTAGCCTCCCCCCGCCCCCAAAGGATGCAGTCCACATCTTTTCATCTTACAGATAAGAAAAAACAAGATTAGAGTTGGGAAGTGACTTGCCCAAGGCCAGAGGACCATGAGAGCTTCCTCTGCCTTCGGGAAACATTCCATTTCTCTGAGTTAGCTTTCTTCACCTAGAAAATGCAGAGATGAAGTCTTCATTCCCCGGATGGAGCAAATAAATACTATGAGAGAGCTTTGCAAACTAAAATGAGGGGCTCAGGTGATATTTTGGTATTATCTGGCTGTAACTGCCAGCTTGCTTTAGCACATGCCCTGACTCACTCTTGTTTTTTTTTTTAATTTTATTTATATATTTGACAGAGAGAGACACACAGCGAGAGGGGGAACACAGGCAAGGGGAGTGGGAGAGGGAGAAGCAGCCTTCCCGAGGAGCAGGGAGCGGGATGCGCAGCTTGATCCCAGAATGCTGTGATCATGACCTGAGCCAAAGGCAGACACTTAATCACTTGATGGCTGAGCCACCCAGGTGCCCACCAATTCATTCATTCATTCTTCTTCTTCCTCCTCCTCCTCCTCTTCCTCCTCCTCCTCC
>PITA01027152.1:0-21409 GCA_004023965.1 Spilogale gracilis | reverse complement strand
GCCTGCTGACGACTTTCTTATATCCATCCGCAGATGGCATCACAGATACATGATTCGTCTCCCCAAATATTTCATTGACGTTCGCCTTTTATACTGAAAGGAGCACAGTGCTACCCTGGAAGGCACGGGTGGGACCCCGGCTTGCGGGTCTTGTCAAGGACTGCATTCTGGCGGCGGTCTTGGGCAAATCATTTCACCTCTAGCTAGAATTCCTTTCTTTGTAGGTTGAGGGGCTTGGGTGGACGCTTCCCCGGAGCATCGAGCACCAGCGATTTTATGGCGACATGCCTAAGCACGCACCTGCGTTACTGATTCAGGGCTGTGCTCTTGACTTCACGTTCTGACTCTCAGTTCGTGCTTGTGAACGGGGCCTCACGCTTATCCTGCCGTTGAATACAGGAGCAATTGAGCTGCAAAGCTAAAATAACCTTATTTAAAGGTGAAATCCCACAGTTGGATGTTGTTTTTTCAAACGCAAGCATAAGACGCTTGATTTGCAAATGTCAGTTTGTGTTGGCTTTAAAAAGATTGTGCCGACCCTCTTCATTTGTGAACAAAGAGTAGTGCATGCTTTATTATGTGCATTGTACTTAAGAGGTTCCGTTTTGCTTTTAATTAAATAGTAGCAGGTGAAAGTTGGGATACCTTGGAAATCCTTTTAGGCTAGTAAATCTTGGGAATTTGGAAATAAAAATAAAATAAGACAGAAAATCAGTTCACTGAAAAAGAAAAATTCAGAGATACTTTCCACAGATGGCTCTATTCACTTTTTAAAAACTTGGAATTCATGTATTTGTTTGCTAATCCTGCTGGAAAATATGAGCAGTGTTTAGTCTGACATTACATTAAAAAAAAAATGTCCAAGGCGTCACTACTTTTAGAGGTGATTTTTTTTTTCCCTTAGAAATTCTGCAGTCATCTGTCCTGCCTTATGCACAAACTACCATGGCACTGTGAGAAGGGGTTAATCTCAGTCATGGTCAAGCTGAGGCAAAAACCTTGTGGACATTAAAGTCTGTCTGTGCTTTGTTTGAGGTTTACCTGAGGTATGTTGTCATAGGATAGTTATGAAAAGAACATTTCTTTGGTTTTGGGTTGCATTAGGAGGTGAGTAATGGATGGTGATCCTTTCCAATTTTTAGATATGAATTCAGACATGATTGAAAGTTTAGGCAGCCTGTGAAAAATAATCTGGTCATCAGTGGGTGACCGAAGTCCACGGACCTCGGCTGGGAGCCAGGCGCTCAGGAGGCTGGGGATCTAGTCTCGCTTCCAGTCACCGTTGTTTTGTGGTTTCTCGACAGTTCGGGTTCCTCCCCCAGAGTCGGGGCCAGACACGCCAGTCCTTCGTTCCCCTGTGCCGAGAGGGCCGGTGATTTATCTTGGATACTGCCTTTTCGTGCTTTCTGAGTTCTTTCACGGGTAAAGGGGTGCAGGACCCAGATGGATTTCTCCAGAGCATTTGTTCGGAGTGCCCGTGTTTGCACAGTCCGTGTTGTTTGTGACACTGCAGACCCAGAGATCCGCTGGAGTGGATCGTCGTGGTGACGTTTTGAGAGCGTGTCCCTTTGTATTTGTCCGTCGTCTCAGAGTTACAAGACCACCTTCCAAAGACATTTTTCACGTGCTGCCGATCGGTGCGCGCTGCAGTGGCTGCCGTGGCGGGGTCGGTGCCTGCCGCCCTGGGGAGAAAGGACAGCTCGCACCGCAGGGTGACAGGTCGCTCCGGGGTCTCGATGGCCGGATTTCCACGCCTCCTCCAGGAGGAAGGTGTGCCTCAGCCGTGCCAGTCTTTGCTTGCGCTATCTTATTTATATAAAAATAGCACATGTCCCTGCAGTCCTTGTTTTTTGCTGGTCCCAGAAGGTCAGTAAACTGGGGCCCGTTGGTGCCTAATCAGCAGGGACTTTGTTGACAGTCCAGGGCGCAGAGGGGGTGAGACAGTTGTCTCTCTGGGGCGTGCCTGCGCTGGGAGGGCGTCACCAGCACCTTGCCCCTTCTTGGCGAGGGTGCCGGGCCCTGACCGGGCCGCCCCTCATGTCTCGGCGCTTGCTTCACTCGGAACAGCCATCTAGTGGGGAACTCCCTTTCCTTTGGCCACAAATCAGTGATGTGAGTCAGAGTAATTGTGCATGTTAATGGATGGTTTTCAAGTTTATTCTTGGAGTTAGGGATTTAGGGTAAGTGGAAAAGTAAGCATTTTGACCTGAGCCTGGGGCTCTTTTCTTACAGAGTGTTCTCATGTGGGTTGTCTGAGCAGCAGCATTTCAAGTTTAACTCCTTTAAGTTTCATCTTAAGCTCTAACTTCTGGAAAATGCTTATTTTAAACATTTTAGGAACGCTAACGTAAGTTTTCCGGAGATGCACTGTTACCGTCATAGCTAATACTGATCGCGATGCTGCTGTGTGCTCTGACGGATTACCTCCTCTAGTCCCCGTGCCGACCCCATGAGGTCAGTCCTGCCGTTATCGCCCTTCTGAAGTCTGCAGAGGTTAAGGAGCACAGCTCAGAAGTGGCAGAACGAGGTCTGAATACAACAGCCCGATTTTCCTGACTACTACTGTTCTGCTTTTGTGTCCTCAAAGTTAGCATTCCGCGTTGTCGAAACTGAACTTTTTGGCTCCACATTTGGATTCTATAGTCTAAGATTCTGAAATCGAATGACTTTTCAACAACCATTATTTCATACCTGTGTTGGCCGAAGGGGCAGGACCAGGGTTGTAGTTCGGCTCAGTAGATGGAAGTTGCGTGGTTTTCTTTCAGAAACACTCTTAGTTTCTAAAGGGATCACTAAAGCGGTTACATAAGGGGTTCCCGTAGTTATAAGCAGTTCATTGGAATTCAAAGTAAAGCAGATTCACAATTTAAAATTGAATGTAAGGCTCATCTATTTTAACTTATAATTATATCACCTCATGGAAGAAACCTAGACTTTTTTTTTTATAATTGTGGGTGTTGACACAGAGAAGGCTGCTTTTTTTTCTTTCCCACGAGCTGGGACTTAGGTTGTTGAGAAAAGGAGCCTGAAACAACGAGGAGGGGAGTGGAGAATGAGCTGAGGGCACTAATAAAAAGATCAGGCGGCAGCTGCTCCCTTTTCTCTTACCTTCCGTTCCCAGATTTCTAAGAAAGAGGGAATCATGGAAACGGAGCAGCTTGGTTCTTCCTAAGGCTATTTGGTCTGTGAACAAGGCGAGTAGAAAAATGAAATAGAAGAAGCTGTAGCTTCTTCTGTTTGGACGTCAGGAGATACTGGTTAAGGGCCAATGGCACGGCTTTTCTTGGTCTATGAAAACTTACACCATTTTCTGAATTTTTATTTTTTTTTGTAATCCTTTCCAAGAAGTTATTTGATAGGCCAGTATAGACTCACTCATAGGACTGGGGGATAGGATATCCAGATATAAGAGTAAGTGACATAGACAGTGCAGTTAAATGATTGCTGCCTTTGTCATTAATATTTTCTAACAAAATTGTATTAGGAAAATACTGAGAAATGACAGCAGGCGGTGGGCTCTTTCATAGCATCTCCCCCGATCTTCCCTTCATCTCTGGGGTCGCTCCTTGGGGCTGAAACTTTTCATTTGAGTGTGAAAGTTTGCCCAGGGCAGGTGTTTATTTTCAGCTTTATTTCTGGTGGCTTCAAAGGGTCCATGAGCTGTCTGCCCCACCTGCTGATGCTTATTTCTTCCTATAAAAATCCCTGTGCTAGAAAAAACCCCACTGCTTTCCATGGAACTAATACCTGTAAGTAAAATAAGGCAGAAACTGAAGTACAGACATTAATACGCTACTCATTCATTCAGCAGATGTTAAGTGCTTATGTGTTAAGTTCTCTGTCAGGCTCTAAAGAAGGTTGTCCACTAACCACTAAGAAAACCTGCCAAGAACATTCAGAGGCATTTGGGTACTTCTGAGAGTCAGACCTCACAATCTGTAAATACTGATAATGTACCTAAGAACTGTGAACTTAAAAACTTCCGTAGAATCAGTGAAGTTTCTGTCATATCAATATTGTTAAATAGGATTTCTGCCATGAAGGCAGTGTCTATGTCTGTGCCGTCCAGTATGGTAGCCAGTAGCCACATGTACTTACTGAGAGCAGCTGGAATGTAGCTAGTGAGATTTAGGGACTGAATTTTAAATTTTATTTCTTTAGGCGAATTTAAATAGCCTCCTGTGGATATGACATCCAGTCTGTTGGATGACACAGCTCTAGAGCAGAAATACCCTAACAGATAGCACTGGCTATCCTGGGCAGTCATTTCCCGCTTGACCATCTGGTTCCTTATGACGCGTCACCAACCAGGCTTTGCGAAGTTCTTAGCTTTGCACATACTTACCTGATCATGTCAGGTAATACAGAAGCAGTGGGAATGTATGGAACCATGGGATTTTCATGGAAATGAAAGTGGAGGTAAAATCTTTGAAAGTGATGAGAAGGAAAAGAATATATTTGACAGTAGGAACTAGTCTGAAAAAAAAAGAACGAATTGTGTAACAGGTAGCATGCATATGACAGTACCGGGCAAGATGGATAAACCTTTGATAAAATGGAAAAACTTGAGTGTCTTGCTGAGAGCCTATCATTCATTACATTAATCATGAGTTGTTTGAGGACTTATGGAGATGTTAAAAACACTGCAGTAGACTTTTTTTTGTTGCAAGCTGTGAATAGTTCATAATTTCAAGTCCCCTTTGATCTGCCTACCATTGCAGTGAGTATCAGGGGGGGATCAAGCTTGATATCCACGCAGCTCAGGTCTTTCTCGGGACCCCTTATAGCTGTCCTGGAGGCCCAACAGATTTTCAGTGTAGATGAAGCTGACTAGGAAAGACGACTGAATAACCAAGATACTGGCAAGAAATGTGCTTGGTTGTAAAACTACTCATGAGTACAGATGTTTCTGCACCATTGTTAAGAGATTGAGAACACAGTAAGACAATGGAATGGAGAAAAAAAATCGTACTCATTTTCCCCAAAGACTTTTTAGTGACAAGCCGGGGAGGTGGACAGCCCTGTTGGCAGGCTTCTCCAGCAGGCGTACCGGAAAAGCCTTGACTGTAGCGTGTGGGAGATCATAACAGAATTCTCATGGTCAGGCCTCTTTTTTTTTTTTTATTAAGATTTTATTTATTTATTTGACAGAGAGAAGCACAGCCAGAGAGGGAACACAAGCAGGGGGAGTGAGAGAGGGAGAAGCAGGCTTCCCGCCAGCAGGGAGCCCGATGTGGGGCTTGATCCTGGGTCTCCGGGATCATGACCTGAGTCAAAGGCAGTCGCTTAACCAACTGAGCCACCCAGGCGCCCCATGGTTAGGTCTCTTTTGAAATACATTCCAGTTTTTGAGTTTTATAACTTGTGGTGAGAACACAAGGAAATCAGTACATAACGATGCCAAAATGTAGGGGTAGGAAGAGGAGAAGGAATAACACATACTCTGTATTTACTGTGTGCCCGGCTCTATGTGAAGCGTGTGTGTGTGAACTTAATATGTTCTTGTATGTTCTTTACCATATTGTAACATAGGTGGTATCCCCATTTTCCGAGGATGAAATTGAGGCTCTTGAAGGTTGAAGTGGGATTCTTTTTAAAAACAACTTTATTATAGATCATGAAATTTGCATATCACACAACTCATCCGTTTAAAGTGTACATTCAGTGACTCAGTATTTTCATGGAGTAGTACATTTGGCACCACAGTCAACCTTAAAGCATATTCATCACCTCATAATAAACTTTGGACCTACTTGCTGTCACCCCCTTCTGACCCAGGCAAGTGATAATCTGCTTTCTATGGATTTGCCTATTTTGCACAGTATGTGGCCTTTTGTGACTGTCACCTTTCATTTAACACAATATTTTCATTTGTACTTGATTCCTTTTAATTGCTGAATAGTATTCATTTGAACACACAGGGCACATTTCATTTATTCATCAGATAATGAGTTGTTTCCATTTTTTGGCTATTAGGAATGATGCTGCTTTGAACATGCATGTACAAGTTTTTGTGGGGACATAGGTTTTCATTTCTCTTGGATATTTACATAGGAATGCGATTGCTGGGTCATATTATAACTTTTTGTTTAGCACTTGGAGGAATTGCCGAACTGTTTTTCACAGGGTCTGCGCTATTTTACATTCCCATCAGCAATGTATGAGGGTTTCTATTTCTCTACGTCGTCATCAACACTTGTTATTTTCTCTGTTTTTGATTTTAATCATCTTAGTGGGTGTGAAGTGTTATTGCATGGTGGTTTTCCCTGGTGTAGTTGAGCATCTTTTCATATGCTTATTGCCCATTTGTATATCTTCTTTGGAGAGATGTCTCTTTAGATCGATCGGTTTGCTCTTGGTAAAATTGGATTGTATCTTAAAATTGGGTATTTGTCTTTTTGTTATTGAACTGTAAAATTTCTTTATATATTATGGATCTAAGGCCCTTTTCAGATAGATGCTTTGCACATATCTTCTTCCATTCTGTGGGTGGTCTTTTCATTTTCTTGTCTTATCCTTTGAAACAAGTGAGGTTCTTTATCTTAAGCAAAGCATGAAAGGGCTTAGTACACTTCACATTCTACTGAGGTCAGTCAACTTGTAAAATGGCTTGTGTAAAGAATGTCATTTTGTTTGTTTCTGGTTGGAGAAAAAGATCGATTTAACCTTTGCTTAAGCTACTCAAGCAGGGTTACACGGCTTTCATGTGTACTGAAAGTGAAGTCTGGAAGTCTCTCTGTATAGATTTTGTATGTAGAAAATCAGCGCTTCCTCCTGGATTTGACAGAGAACTGCTTAAAAGGAAAAAGCTGGGCGCCCGGGTGGTTCAGTTGGTTAAGCGTCTGCCTTTGGTTCAGGCCATGATCCCAGGGCCCTTGCATGGAGCCCCACATTGGGCTCCCAGCTCAGCTCTTCCTCTGCCCCTCCCCCTGCTTGTGTGCTCTCTGTTAAATAAATAAATAAAATCTTAAAACAAATAAAAGGAAAAGGAGACTTTACGAAGAAAAGCCCTCTTTTGAGGTCCTGTCATTTTTGTAATGTAAATAGTGTTTCCCATATTTGTCTATCACAGGAATTACCTGGTTTTAGATTTCTAGGGCCAGTTGAAGGTTCTAGTTCAGTAGTTCTGCACTTTTCATCGACAATGACTAGGATCAGGAATGCTTGAGAAGCTCTGATCTAAGCTGGTGATAATCACGACCTTTTTAGTGGTTGCCCCTAGAACTTCATTAGACCTAGTTAGTGGGCGTGGCCTCCAGGGACAAGCACCCTTCCCTGAGAGTCATTACAAAGAGGAGGTCCCTCCAGTCTGATCACTTTGCTTACTGTAGCTACTGATCTTGATCCAACACAACCCAGATTCTCTTCCCTTCCCTCCCCTCATGTAGTAGAGATAGTTCCATAAATATTTTCATGTCATAAGGTTACCACCATCCTCCCGAGAGTACTTTTCTCTCTTCTTTTCCTCCCGTTTAAGATGTGTTCATAATTTTCTTAGCATCATTGAATCCCTGGAGGCCTCCCATAGCCACACGGATCTCCATGTAACTTGGATGGTAGGTGACTTTTCTGGGTGGGTGGGAATTATTTTCATTCTTAAAGTCACACAGCTACTAATTGGTAAAACTGATCTTTCTTGTACCCTATATTATTATTGCCTGTAGTGCATTGGTTGCTAAGAGGAAAATTCTAGTACTTTGTGTAGTGCTTTGGCACATAGTGGTCAGTAAATGTTTGCTCAGTGGATGAGTCGAAGACCACACACAGTCTCTTTCATGGCTAAGCCCAGGAACCCTTCCAAAAACGTATGGACAGAGTAGGTGCTCTGACATTCAGCCGTGGGTGACGGGTGGGGTAGAATTTCCAGAGCTGGCAGATTTCTGGCCTCATCATTTTTTCGTGTTGGCTTCACTGTGGAGTTTTGTTAAGTCTCCTGTTTTAGGGAAGTGGAATTGCCCCTACTTTGTAGACAGCGTTTGTGGTATGCTTGTAGAGCTCCTGGTGTGTGACTTTCACTCCAGCTCTCGGGCACATGACAGCCTGGGCACAGAAAGATAGGAGTAAAGTGTCCCTGAGAATTTCCTCACACAGGTCTTTCCCTTACGACAGAGGCACTGATTGAGGTAGATAAAGGTGTGGGCTGAGTTTGCCTGGAGTGATGTAACGGTCTCAGAGACCTGTTTCATTTATTCTTTTGATTTTACTGTATTTTTAACTGTTGGTTCATTTCTTCCTCCCTTCCTTGCGTGGCTGGTATGTCAGTTGATTGTCTCATATGTTAATGGGTTCTGTGTGGAAAAAAAATCTAATAAAACACAGTAATCATATATATAAAGAACAAAACATAATCTAAAATGAATTGACATATATATTTTACTTTTATATATAAAATATTTATATGTTTCCAAAAACTTGGTAGGCTTAGAGCAGTTAAAGCCAACATTTTAGAAGCACTACTAAAATAAATATATCTGTGATTATGTAGTCCATGAAAAAAATGTTTTAATTTACAATATCTATCAAGAAGTTTCACAGTGAGCTAGAAGAGTCACAGTAATTTCTTAGTGTATAGAGGGATGTTCGCATCATGAATCTTATTATGGCAAATACAGGTTTTATTTTGTTTCTATACGGTTAAAAACAATTTAAAAATAAACCGTTGTTGGTAGAGTTCTTTTATGGTCATTTATTGTATTGTTTCTAAAATACTTCTTTAGACTTTCATGGAAACAGCTCTTTCTTATATACCCATATATAATTGTCTCACATAATATTTATTTGAATTAAACGATTTCAGTAGCAAGTATAAGTGGCAGAGGGCAGTCTGGGAACAAGCACTGTTGATTCCTGGTGACCATCGACTCAGGGACAGGAGCAGATTTCCTGAGCTTGCCAGAGTCTTCGTTACTGGCTGTGGTCACCGAATAATAATGGGCATCTGCTAGAATGTTTTACGGAGTGAATGTTCGTCCTGGAGTTGGCTGATTGGAGGTTGGTTAAGAGCTTCTGCCCGAAACAAGCAAACATATATGAGAATTAATATTATAAGGTAGAGAAATTAAGACACTCCATTTTTTAAAAATTTCGGTTTTTATCTACTTCACATCACTTCTTGTTTGTGTACAGAATTAGTTTATTCCTGAATAATTTATTTCTGCATGTAAATGCTTTTTGAAATTATTTTGCTTTCCTCTTATGTGGAAGATAGTTGAAGTTCTTTTAAAACGTAGTTCGTAAAAATATAACCCACCCATGTCTATGTATTGAGTATATTACTAAAGTATTAAAAAAAAGCCCAGTTTTTTTGTCATATATTTAAGTTCAGAGGTTCGTTGAAAATAGGTTGCACCCAGATTTTTATATTATTAAAACAGTAAGTCTTTAAAAAACAAACAAAAAAAACAGTAAGTGCTTCATACTTTGTGTCATAATTTCTCTTTTTTATTTTTTTTACAGTTGAGTTGCTTTTTATTTTATTTTTTAAAGATTTTGTTTTTATTATTATTTTTTAAAGCGAGAGAGAGCATGAGAGGAGAAGGTCAGAGGGAGAAACAGACTCCCCATGTAGCTGGGAGCCCGATGTGGGACTTGATCCCTGGACTCTTGGATCATGACCTGAGCCAAAGGCAGTTGCTTAACCAACTGAGCCACCCAGGCGCCCATAATTTCTCTTTTTTAGAAATCAAAGCCCATTCTATTGGCCCGGCAGCTTGGACCTGCTTCGGGAAAGGTATACATTTCAAGACCATCTTTTCAGTGTGGCCTGGTGAAGCAAGGTCTAGGGTTTTGAGAAGTCCTCCTGCCTTTGGAGTGTTTTAGCATATCGGTCACTTTAGAGAACTATTTCTTTACAATTACTCAGTTTTTTTTTTTTTAATAAGGTTAACTTAATTTTCAAATTGGAGCTGCTTTGTTTTTTTCACAATATCTGAATATGTATATACATATAAAGTGACTTATTAAAATATAATTCTTTGAAAAGGCTGCAAAGTATGCTGTCATATAACACATGCAGGTCTGTATCACGGTCCTTTCTCATTCACTCACATATTTATTAAACAGATATTTATTGTCTCCTATGTACCAGGCATTATTTTAGATACTGGGTATACAGTCATTAACAAAATAGACAAAAAATTCTTTTACAAGGTGTGACAGACTGTGTGTGTGCGTGTGTGTGTGAAGTATTTTGGGGGAAAATAAAGCAGAGAAGGGAGGTGAGGAATGAGGTGGAGTGGCAAGTATAAATAGGATCTTCAAGGACGGCTTCACTGCGGGGACCTGTGATGAAAGGCCTAGGGGGGTAAAGGGAGTCATGTGGGGAGAGAACGTCAGGAAGAGTGGGTATTAAATGCTAGGGCCTGAGGCTGATGCATGCTTCCTGCCTTCTAGGACCAGTGTGACTGGGCTAGAGCGAGCAAGGAGGAGACCTGACATGAGCTCCCATGAGGCCTCTGGTCTTGTAGGCTATTGCAAAAGCTTGGACTTACAGCGAGTGAAGAAGCTGGGGGAGAGTTTCAAATAAAGATAGGACATGATCTGACTTCTGTTTTAAGAAGACACACTGCTGCTGGGTCTCATGAGACTAAACTTAAGTGGGGAAGGATAGAAATAAGAATACCAGGTAGGAGGCTATTGTAGGAACCCAGATAAGTGATGGTGACTAGAGTGGTTATGTTTTGAAGGTAGACCAGGAAAGATTTCCTGAGTGACAGAATGTGAGATGTGAGTGAGAGAAATCAGTGAATTGTAGGGTGTTTCGCTTAGGCAGCTTGAAGGATTAACTAAGCCAGGGAGACACTGATTTGGGGGGAAAGATCAGGCGCTCAGTTTTGGAGATGCCCAGTCTGCAGTTGGATATGTTACTCTGGATTTCAGAGCAAACGTCTGGGCTGGAGGTAGACACCTGGAGTTGTTAGAGTATAGAGACTCGATGAAATCCACAAGAGAGTGAGTGTAGATAGAGAAGCAAAGAAGTTCAGGACCAAGACCTGGGCTGCTTCCACACTGAGGCTGGGAGGTGGAACCAGGAAAGGAGAATGAGTAGAAGCAACTAATGAGGTAGGAGGAAACCCAGGGGACTGTGGAGTCTCGGGAGCCACGTGAAGAAGCGCAGTGAATCAGATGCTCCCAAGATAAGGGCCAGTACTTGACTTAGGAATTTAGCAATGGGGAGGTCACTGTGGGCTTGACAACAGCAATTTTGGTGGAGTATTAGGGACCAAAATCGATAAGGATCGAGAGTGAACAGGAATAGAGAAGTGGAAACATCAAATGTGGACAAATATTTCCAAGGATTTTTGTAGCGAAGGAAAGGTGAAAAATATAGCTGAAGGGAAAAGCGAGGTCAAGAGAGATTTTAAAATGGAGAAAATAGCAGTTTTGCTGATGAGAAAGACCGTAAAGGAAAAAAGGAACGAGCCTTCATGTAGCAGCAGAATTCTCACTCAGAAGGACATTGGTCTTGCTTGATGGAGTTAGAATCCTTCAGCTTGCTGTTGTGAACACAGATTCTTGTTGATGCCGTTTGTGTTTTCAACTCACAAAGTTCTTGTCTTCCCATCTCCGTCAAAAGCCAAAACCTTTTCTTTTGTCTGAGCTTTTAAATGAATGGTGTTTTGGAACGGATAGTCTCTGCTCGTCGTAGTCGAGGTGAGGTAGCTCTGAGCCCCGCACCGGGGGCGTGGGCCCGAGGCACACTTAGCCCACATACTTTCTCCAGTAGCTGCTGGGTTTTTTAAGACTTTCTTTTTTTAAGAGCAGTTTTAAGTCCATAGCACCGTTGAGAGGAAGGTGCAGAGATTTCCCATTTATCCCCCTCCCCCACCCATTCATAGCATCCCCCGTCGTTAGCGTTCTCCCATCAGAGTGGGACATTTGTTACACTCGGTGAGCCCACGCTGACACATCTCGTCTTCCGAAGTCCGTGCTTTACATTAGGGACGCACGCCTGGTATTCTGTGTTCTGTGTGTCGGCAGAAATGTATGATGATGTGTATCCTTCGTTATCATATCGCGCAGAATATTTTCACGGCCCTAAAAAGCCCTCTGTGCTCTGCGTATTCATCCTTCCCTACTGTCCTGGCACCTGGCAACTGATCTTTTTCTTGTCTCGACAGTTTTGCTCTTTCTAGAATGTCATATAGTTGGAATCATGAAGTATATAGCCTTTTCAGATTGGCTTCTTTCACTTAGTGATAGGACCTAAGCCGCTTTCATGTTTTTTCATGGCTTGATAACATTTCTTTTTAGTGTTGAATAATATTCCATTGTCTGAATACACCACAGTTTATCGATTCACCTACTGAAGGATTTCTTGATTGTTTCCAAGTTTGGGCAGTTATGAATAAAGCTGCTAAGAACGTTATATGTGTAGGTTTTGGTGTGGCTATAACTCCTTTGGGTAAATACCAAGGAGCATGATTGTTGGATCATATTATAAGAGTATGTTTAGTTTTGTATGAAAATTTCAAGCTGTCCTCCAAATGGCTGTACCATTTTTGCATTCCCACCAACATTGAATGAGAGTTCAGAGGTACTACCTCTGAGCCTACTTTTTTCTCCTTAGGTTTTGTTTCTGTTTTCTTCCTATTTTCTCTTATTTCCAAATTGGGTCCTCTCTAGCAAGAACTTTCTTTCTTTCTTTCTTTTTTTTAAAAGATTTTATTTATTTGACAGAGAGAAACACAGCCAGAGAGGGAACACAAGCTCCCTGAGCAGGGAGCCCGATGTGGGACTCGATCCTGGGTCTCCGGGATCATGACCTGAGCCGAAGGCAGTCGCTCAACCAGCTGAGCCACCCAGGCGCCCCAAGAACTTTCTTTAAGAATATGTAGCATTTCAGTACCTTCTACCACCAGCCTTTCCATTTTTATTGGTCTCTGCAAAAAGGCTGTTGGCTCCTAGGTGTTTGTTTAGTGAGTAGGTAGCTGAAGGGACCTGGCACATTTCATTTGTATGAATGGCCAGAATTCTGGGTCTTATTTAAATCCCGAGGCACCACACACTGATGAAAGCCTCTCGGATAGCTCTAGAATTGAAGAGGTACTTATCAAAGGTAATTTTTGTTTTGTTTTGTTTTGTTTTGGCTGAGGAAGAGTTTGGAGTTAATTACATATAAACTCTGAAAATTCATTTAAGTTTTACATTTAGTTTCTGCTATAATTTAGATAATGTATCTTGAATTTAATTTTCATGAGGCATATTTTTTAGGATCATCTATATCAGTACTGTCTAACGGAAATATAGTGCAAGTTTTATATATAATTTTAAAATCCAGGATCCAGGATTTGAACTCTAGACAGTCTTATTTGAGAGCTCATTTTCTTAAAGTCTGTTCCAGATTGCTTCTTTAGTGTATGTTAGCAATGCATCTTTAAGTTGTATGATTGAGGGGTGAAGGGTAGGGATCCCTTGATTTATGAAATTAGTATTTTCTGGAAACTTGAGTATAAATTAACTCTTTCTGTTTGCCATTAATTTGTCTTAATTTTAGAGTTGCTTTATCCTGATTTCTCACAGATCTCCCATTAGAACTGAGCCTCAACATTTCAGTACTCTGTCCGGCTCTGACTTGGGGGGAAAACGTGATATGGAACTGGAGCCCAGAAACAGCAGTGACAGCTCTTTGCTGATTGATTATTGTATGCCAAGCATTGTGTTAATAAGATTTTGCACTTACTGTCTTATTTAATCATTAAAATGAAGCTGTCTAGGAAGTGCCAGAAGCTGGGTGGCTGCAGTCCAAAGCAATTAGATTCTGTGAGAATTCCTGTCTTTGGTTCTGGGGACCATAGTTTAAAACAATGAAGGGACAGTTAGGTGGCGGAGTGGTAGATGAGTGGCCAGAAAATCATGTGATATTAGGAGAGGTTATAGAAATTGTGGTCTTTACCCCAAGGAAAGAAGACTCAGTGGATAGAATGGTTGTCTTTCGGTATCTGGGACAAGGCACATGATCTAAAAGGAAACCTGACTGTGGGAAAGGAATATACTTTTCTGTCTTTCTCCAAAGAATATAGAAGAGAATTTTGCAGAATAACTATTTTCATTTCTGAATAAGAAAGAACTTTCTCAAAGAATTGTTTGAAGACCTAAACCAACTTTCTGTTTAGATGCATTTGGACAGAGGTGAGGTACTTACCTAGATATTCTAAATTAAATGCTTGTATTTGGAAGATTACAGGGATTTGCCATGAGGTGAGTCGTCCAATTCTTGAAATGAGAGTTCTTTCCATTCTTGGGAGTTTGTGATTTTGTCATACATTGTGCTCTACAATCAGATGCTTTCTAATATAAATAATTGTCTCACTTGTTTTGTAAATTAAGTTGGAGATTGTGATTTATTAAGAATGTCAGAGCTATGAAGAATGAAATCTTACAGTCTAACCTCATTTTACAAATGAGGAAACACACAGTCAGAGACTGTAAAGCCCCAGTTGGACAAATGGCCCAGCCTTGACTCCACTGCTCCCTTTCTTTCCTTGCCGTGACTAACGTGCAGGTGGGACGGGCTAAGTCCCTGGGAGCTCAGGTGTAAAGGTCCTTCTTAATCTTATCCAGAGCTAACACAATGAAGCAGCTATGACTCTGATTGGGCCACATTGGAGTCCTTTTGTGATTGTTGTTTTCTCATCTGAACTTGGAGCTCAGTGATTTTCCTAAAGACAGATTTTCTCTTTCTTCATGGTGTTTTGGTTTCTTGAAGACATATGCATCTTCACGTTGAAAGCAGAAGAAAGGTGCCGTGGCTCTGATAATTTATCGTCAATTCAACAAATATGTATGGAAGGCTTCCTGTGTGCCAGACACTTTCCTAAGCACGATTGTACTGTCACAGGCGTTTACTCTGGATGGGAAGCCATCAAATAGTTTTGAGCAGAGAATGAGGAGTTTTGTTTTGTTTTTTAAGATTTTATTTATTTATTTGACACAGAAAGAGACAGAGCACAAGCATGGGCAGTGGCAGGCCCAGAGAGAAGGAGAAGGTTGACATGGGGCTCGATCCCAGGTCTCCGGGATCATGACCTGAGCCAAAGACGGCCGTTTAACCGACTGAGCCACACAGCCCCCCCCCCCCCTTTAAAGTGTGGCTGAAATATAAAAGGGTTCTCTAGGAGTTTCAGTCAGGTGTAGTCTGTCTTGATTTAGGGAGACATACGTTTTGGCTGCTAGGCACAAGATCGGAGTGACTGCAGTTAGAGATGGATGTGTTATGTGTGTATGTTCACAACAAGTTATGTGAGTTTACAATAAAACAAGTTTACAAAACCTCTTGAAAATATTTACCATGTACCAGTTGGAAAAACATTATAACTTCCTGATGGAAGTTTGAATTCCATCAGGGTTTGAATTCCACCTGGCAGTGGTGATCTGATTTTGAAATGTACGAATTCTCGGAGATTCAGTGTCCTCGTTGGTGAAATGGGGGTAAAACCTTTTTCACGGGTCTCTTTGATGGTTAAATGATTCAAATAGGGCCATGTAGGTGAAATGCTCAGCTCAATGCCTGGCACTTTGTAAATGTTCAGTCAAACTATTACTATGACAATTTAATCAAGGGAATTTTAAGATGGGTAAGTTATTTTAAAGATAGTTTTGGGTGTTAATTCTAAAGAAAGAGAGTGTTAATTTACTTTTAGTTTAGACTAAATGTCTTAAATATCTTTGTCTAGAAATCCTGATGTGACGTTGAGTCAATGCTTAAAATAATACCCTTCCTCAAGGGTACTATTGAGGTATACTGTTTTACATGCATATGAATTAATCCTTTTACACGTCACTAGCTGTTTTTGTGGTATCACAGTGTGGCAGTTTCTAGAACTCTCTTCCACGTTCAGTAGCCCTTATCAGTTTTGGATCAGTTCTGGAGGTTTGGCTTATTGATGAAGGCAGACGGAGCAGGGCCCTGCCTGAAGGTCATAGGTGACCGCTAGCCAGAGGACACCCAGGGGACTCGTTCACTGTGGAGCCTCCCTGCGTTCTAGGGCTGTGTGCATGTGTGTTTACTCTGTTTCCCGGAATGTTTGTCCCCCCAGAGAGTAAACACCACACCTGTGATTCTGTGGACAAGTTCACCTTTGCGGTGTTTTTTTGCTTGCCCATTTTTACGCCTGGAAATTCAGTCTGACTTTCAGCTCAGTATTGTATCTATGGCTGTGCCTGGCTTCAGAGCATAGTAGATTCGACTTGAGAGTCTCCACGTGATACTAGGAGAAAGTTCTGTGTAAAAGTGACTTGGGACTCTGTAAAACATGTCTTTAGGGTGCTCTCCTTTCCTTTGGCTCTCAGCTGCTTCTAACCTTATTTTCCTGAGACTTTAGGGATTATCTAGCTGAGTTAATAAATCTATCTGGGTTAATGGGAGAAGGTTAGAGGACATTTTAACTGTTTTTTGGAGGCACTATTTTGCTTTCCTCTCCCCTCAGTTATTTGAAAGTACTTTGGCAAAACTAAGACCACTGTGTTAATACAGCATTTCAGCATTATTTTCAGTTGAGCCATTAGTGAACGTCATAGTCACTAGAACTCCAGATCCTGGAAAAGGTAGGCGCATGGCAGATCTTTTGTGAGGGTATGGGCATGTAGAGCCCTTTTTGTTTTCCCTTTGGATTGTGTAATATTTAAAATTCTACTTTAAAGTATAAAATTTTTATTTTAACCTTTTTGTGATTATGAGAAAAGGCTTGTGATTGTGGATTAATTGGGATATACAGAAAGATTTGAAGAAGACGAGAAAAATCAACTAATCATTCTACTCAGAGATAAAACACTGTGAACCTTTTTTTTTCTTTCAAAGATTTTATTTGGGAGAGAGAGGGAGACAGAGTAAGTGAGTGCATAAGTAGGGGTGGGTGACAGGGGCAGAGGGGGAGGAAGAAGCAGACTTCTTGCCGAGCAGGGAGTCAGAAGCTGGGCTTGATCCCGGGACCCTGAGCCCCTGCGCTGAGCCAAAGGCAGATGCTTACTAGACTGAGCCACACAGGTGCCCCATTGTTAACCTTGTTTGAGACATTTCTATTTCTTTTCTTATTCTGAGCATGTATGTATAGGTGTGTTCATATAGTATGCAGTTTTACATGATGTTTCGGTTTGCTTATTATAATATGAACGTTTCCCCATATCATTAATACTATTTGCAAGTAAGTCGTATTATTTATTATTATTTTCTGAGGGGCATCCTTTTTTTAATTCAAGTATAGGTAACATATAATGTCACATTAGTTTTAGCAAATAAGTTTTTTAATGACCACCTGCTATTTAATCTTAGGGCTTTTCTGAAACTTATTTAACCAGTTCCCTATTACTGAATACTTAGGATGTTTCTATTTTTTTCATTTCACCCCTTACAAAAAAAAGGCTTTTATATGAACTTTGTGTCTGTGTCCCTGGTTATTTCCGTAGACTGTTTTCCTAGAACAGGAGTTTGGAAGTCAAGCTGTGAACATTTTAAGGCCCCCAGATCTATAGTCCTTTCTGGGAAGGTGGCACCATTCATGTTTTACCCACCATCATATAGAGGCAGACAGAAAGTTGGCGGTTTTTAGGTGATGCAGGTTAGGGCTGGCTCTATTTTAGCTATTACCCTAAGTTTACACCTTTAAAAAAGCAGGTGGTAGGATCACGGAATTAAAATCTTTAGATCTGTATCTAGAAAAGATCTAGTCCTATTTTGATAATTTTATAAATGAAAAAACTGAGAACTACCACAAGGAGTTAGTTCATTCACCCAAGGTACTTGGCTGAGCCAGGATTAGAGACTTGACTCTTTCTTGTCTTGTGTGGGCTCTTCTTCAGCTTGAACCGATGCACCAGAGATAGTTGTCTCTAGGACTGAACTCGAGGGCAGTGGGGACAGACTCAGCATCGCCTCTGCTTGGTGTATAGCACCATTACTTATCATCTGACCTCCTGGGATGCCTCTCGCCCATATTTCCAGCAAAATCCCCAGGCTTAATTTTGATGGGGTTAGCTTGAGTTATGTGCCTGTCTCTGTGGCCAGGGGAGTGGAATACCTTGGCTAGGTCTGAGAAACACGGCTGCATGTATGGCCCTAGGTGAGGGTGAAGGGGTGATGTCAGTTTAAGCCTAACTACATGAAGTGAGAATAAGTGAGAGATGTTCTAAGGAGCACAAGAGGTGTTCTGTTATGAGAAGAGAGAATGCTGGGTGGACAGAAACAGCAGATGCTCGTGGCAGGTGAAATGGGGCTGGCCAGAAGCAGCATACGCCGAATAGAGGAATAGCCACCACAGAGGCAGGGCTGGGCTAGAGCCTAGCATCTGAAGAATGGGAAGAAGAAGGAGGCCTTAGGGTGGGCGAGGCCAGCAGAGTGAAGGGAGTTAGAAAGGTAGGCTGAAGCAGATAGTGCAGGACCTTATAAAACAGGCTGCTGGGATTTTATCGTATGAAAACGGGGAGTGACTAAAGTTGTTCAAGCAGTTTGGCGTTTTAAAAAGATCATTCTTGAGGTGTGTGGCCGCCTCCCTTGGTAGAGCGAGCAGTTCTTGACCTCAGGGTTGTGAAGAAGCCCCATTTTTGGTGTAGAGATTACTTAGAAATAGAATCTTTAGAAAGATCATTCTTTACTGCACTCTCCACGCTGTAGAAGGGAAGCAGGGCACTCAGGAGGCATTTGTAGGTGAGAGAGGAAGCTTTCTTGGATGGGAATGGAGGCAGGTGAGATACAGACAAGTAGGAAAATAAGCCACGTTTTGTGTAGATCGGTAGAGCCTGATTATTAATGGGATGTAAGGAGAGAGGAATGAAATAGATTTCTGGCTTGATTAACACAGTGGATGGAATTGCCATTATTAAGATTTAGCACTCTTGTTGATACTGTTTTGTAGACCATGTGCTTCCTGACAACGGGGCTGGACATCTCCTCTTCCCCGTTAATGGTCGCACAGTGCTGAGCGTGTGATAGGCACTTGGTTCGGCGTCTGTCAGGTGGGTACTTAATCCTAGTCTCCTCCCCGGGTGGGCCTTGAGAAGAGGCTTAACGTAACAACAACAAATCCTATTTGTTAGGATATACCTCGTTGCATTTTAAAATTTGTTTGAGATACAACTTACGTGGGAAGAAGGTACCATGAGCTGTATTTTATAGAAAATGTAATCAGACCTCAGAGGTAAAGAAATCTGCCCTGCGCCTGGGTGGCTCAGTTGGTTAAGCGACTGCCTTCGGCTCAGGTCATGATCCTGGAGACCCGGGATCGAGTCCCACATCGGGCTCCCTGCTCGGCGGGAAGCCTGCTTCTCCCTCTCTCACTCCCCCTGCATGTGTTCCCTCTCTGGCTGTGTTTCTCTCTGTCAAACAAATAAAATTAAAAAAAAAAAAAAAGAAATCTGCCCTGATGTATTGAGAGAACTCTTACATTTTCTAATCGCTGGTATTCTAATTAAATCATCTACCCTATTCTTATTCTTCTGGGTATTTTTTTTTTTTTTTTGCCTAAAATTAGTGCGTTTTTTTTTTCCCTTTGGCATTCTGATATTAATTCATTCTAAACAGAACACTAGATAATTAGCCATGTCATCGTTGGAGGGGGTCATCGTTGGAGGGGAGGTCTCTGCACCTTTGATACTGCTTTCATTGTTTCCATTCCTTTCAGTCTCTTTTTTCTCTTTTACCTAAAATCTCATTCTGAAGTGCGTGTGAAAAAGAGGCCCAGAGCAGAAGAAATCAGTCCAGTGGCCCAGCCATCAGCTCCCTGAGGTGATCGGGCAAAGCAAACCTGTTTCCAGAATGTGCTTCCAGCATGTAAGCACAGTGCCCAGCCAGGGCTAGGAGACGCTCACCAGTGCTGGTCACTCATCCTTAGGCAGTGCTTCCGTTTGTCCAATGCATGACTGTTGCTTTCGCTTACGTGCTTTTTATTTCCTCCCAAAGGAACCTTTAAAACAGGAGGGATTGAAGAGACACCGGGTGTTCCCGCTGTGCAGGCTTGCGGGTGTCTGAGGATTGGCGTGGCCCAGGTTTGCAGCTGCTGATGAAGCCCCCAAACGGCGGGCTCTGTTCCAGGGACCACACGACTTACCCTTTGGGGCAGAAACGTGCATTTTGTTCTGCCATTCCTCCATTTGCTACAAATTTTTAATTTAATTAAATTAATTAATTAATTTTTTAAAAAAGATTTTATTTATTTATTTGACAGCGAGAAACACAGCCAGAGAGGGAACACAAGCAGGGGGAGTGAGAGAGGGAGAAGCAGGCTTCCCGCCGAGCAGGGAGCCCGATGTGGGACTCGATCCCGGGTCTCCGGGATCATGACCTGAGCCGAAGGCAGTCGCTCAACTAACTGAGCCACCCAGGCACCCTAGATTTTTTTTTTTGAATTTATTTATTTGAGAGAGCGAGCTAGGCCGTGTGGGAGGGCGAGGCCGTGGGGGAGCGAGGCCGTGCGGGAGAGCGAGGCCCTGCGGGAGGGCGAGCCTGTGCGGGAGAGCATGAGCGTGGCATGGAGGGTCGGAGCGAGAAGCAGGCTCCCCACGCAGCCGAGGGGCCTGGCGCAGGACTGCATCCCAGGACCCGGGGGTCAAGACCTGAGCTGAAGGCAGACACTGAACGATGGAGCCACCCAGGTGCCCTGCTACAGATTTTTCAAACAGTGCTTCATGAAGAGAGTTCCAGAAAGCAGTTACTTTCCCTACTCTTACTTGCCTATTGCTGAAGGGCTATGAGTTCTGTTCCTGAAAAGTTTCTAAGGAAAAAAAAGTTCCAAAACTTTGGGCTCTCTCTCGTGAACAATCCTTGTTTTTACATGTGGTGGTGTCAGTGATGCTCTTCTGGAAAACTGTTTAAGGAAGCAGAGCTGGGAGGGGGCTCGTATGTGGGGTTGGGCGAACGTTCTGAGCTGCGTGATTAGGCAGCTACGACCCTGTGGCACAGAAGCCATGATGAGACTACTTAGTTAAGCCGTTTTCTAAGTGCCGTGTGGACCCGAGGGGAATGGCCTAGAAAGGCTGCGTTTCCTGATTTATTTGATGGGTGAAAGGTTTTACATGTGGGCTTTACTTATTTTTTTAAATTAGGGATTTGCCTGGTGTTCATCTGTGTTCGTTTTAGTTCTCTGATAAAGGAGAGGCAGGTGTACGTGATTTTGGGGTTTGGACCGGGGCTTTCCTGTTTCTGGTCGGTCTCCCTTACTGCGCCGCTGCAGTGGGTTGCGCTGGGGCCGACTCGACGGGCACCTCAGCCCAGCATGTCTCCAGCTACGCGAGTGTCACACTCGGTCCGTGTGTAAGGAGCTTTCTAGTGCAGGCCTCTTTCTGGTCGTTTTTGTATACCTAACTTCTTCATGTGCACACTTATTTACCTACCCTTCCGTGCTGTCTGCTGTGTACCCGATGCTCTTAGATGCAAGGGATGCCGGTATGTAGCAGTTGGCGACTGTTCGGTTCCGTGTCA
>PITA01027151.1:0-21346 GCA_004023965.1 Spilogale gracilis | reverse complement strand
GCATCGAGCCCCCTCCATAGAGCCCCCCCATTGAGCTCCCTGCTTAGCGGGACGCCTGCTTCTCCCTCTCACTTCCTCTTCTGTGTTTCTTTCTGTCAAGTAAATAAATAAAATCTTAAAAAAAAGAAAGAAAAGAAAAAGATAGCTAGGAGCTTCCTGCAGGAACCTTACACTTTGCCCGCTTCAGGTGTCCTGGGCTGCCAATTATCAGGACATTTAACTCTCTCTACATTCCCTTCTGGAAGCTGGGCCATTGATAGAAAGGCTTTGTTCTTGTAAATTGCTAAGACATTGGTAAATTGGGGGAGATTCCTGTCTTGCAGGGTTGTAATGTCTGCAAATTAACTGTTTGTTTTTCCTTAAGGGCAGCCAGGAGTGTCTGAGAAATGTGAGGGAGATCTTGTGGGGGGTTGGGGTTGCGGGGAGCCAGCTCCTGTTTTGTCCTTAGCTTCCCTTCTGTTCCCTCATGGGTATTGTGCTCTCTTATACATGTTACCTGCACTATGGCTGATTTTCTTCAGTGGCTGCTGGGCCTTTGTGAGTGGTCAGTATGGATAGACAGCTGACCAGCAGTGTTGATAGGTATTGGCATTTCCTCCCGTTCCTGGTGATGCTGGGCCCTTGGAGCTGGGCTGGGCTGCTCTTCTCCTGCTTTGCTCCCAGGAGAGTAGATAGGGAGGAGGCAGGTGCACTCTTCCTCCCGCAGTCCAGACTGTTGAGTAGGTACGGGAATTTAACTCATCCCAGGGAAAAGCTGACTTCCTTACTATCATCCCACCCATGTGTGCTGAGGGGGCCTGGACACCCTATTCCTCTCTATGCTTCTGAGATTCTTACATCCATACCAGATGTTTAAAAAAAAGATTAGTTTTATCTCTTGTTTTAGAACTGCTCAGATTTTACACTTCTTAAGTAAATCTTGGTAGGTTGTTTTTTCTAGAATTCGTCCATGTCGTCTGGGTTTTCTAATCTGTTGAACAGCACCCGATTCTTTTTCATATTTCCTTAGGCTGCTTTTAATTTCTGTGAGACCAGTAACAATGTCCCCAGTTTTATATTATTTTCATCTTTTCCTTTTTTTTTCTTAGTTTTGCGAAAGGTTTGTCAGTGTGATCAATCTTTTCCAAGAACCCACTTTAGGGCTCACTGATTTTATTTTACTTATGTATTTATTTTAAAAGATTTTATTATTTATTTGACAGAGAGTAACACAGCTAGAGAGGGAACACAAGCAGGGGAAGTGAGAGAGGGAGAAATAGGTTTGCCGAGCAGGGACACCCATGCGGGGCTTCATCCCAGGTCTCCGGGATCATGACCTGAGCAGAAGGCAGACGCTTAACGACTGAGCCACCAAGGCGCCCCTAACTGATCTTATTTTTTTATTTCTTTTTTTGTTGTTTTTGAAGATTTTATTTATTTGACAGAGACATAGGGAAAGAGCACAAGTAGCAGAGTGACAGGCAGAAGGAGAGGGAGAAGCAGGCTCTCTGCTGAGCAAGGAGCCTGACGTGGGGCCTGATCCACGGACCCCGGAATCAAGATCTGAGCCGAAGGCAGACACTCAACTGACTGAGCCACCCAGTACACCCTAAATGTACACATTTCTAACAGTAAATTTCGCTTTGAGCACTGGCTTCACTGCATCCCATACACTTGGGGGTGCAGTGTTTTCACGTCATCTCAAAGTAGTTTCTAATTTCCTCTGTGATGTCTTCTTTGACCCACTAGTCAATAGGAGTGCGCTATCTCAGTTCCACAAATCTCAGTTTTCCAGTCTTCCTTCTATTACCGATTTCTCGTTGTACTCCATTGTGGCTGGAGAACATACTTTGTTTGCTTTCAATCCTTTGAACTCTCTCTATACTTGTTATAACCTAATATATGTTCTGTCTGGAGAGAGTTCCAAGTGTACATGAGAAGAATGTGGGGTCTGCTTTGCTGTGAGGTGTGCTTCCAATTCCTGCCCCTCTGAGAAGCTGTTTCTGTCTGGGGAAAGCCTGTCAAATGCAGCAGAGGCAAGCCCTTCTGCCAGTCCTTCAGGGACTGACCACACACCTCAAAACCCAAGCCTCGGAGAAGATTCCTCGGAGAAAATGTGCATGCTGCTCCTTCCATTAACAACCTGCACCCAAAATACGGGCTATGGTCTTCATGGCTGCTGCTGAGCTGGGGGTGGGAGACACAGGTAAGATACAGGTAAAATGTAGGTAAGATACAATGCCACAGTGCTCTCAGAAAAATGGAAGGCCCTCAACAAAAAGTTAAAAATAGAATGACCCTACGACCTAGCAATTGCACCACTAGGTATTTACCCAAAGGATACCAAAGTACGGATTCAAAGGGGCACAGGCACCCAAATGTTTATAGCAGCATTTCCAAAATATGGAAGGAGCCCGAATGTCCATGCACAGATGAATGGATAAAGAGGATGTGACTTTAGATATATCTATATCTCACATCAGAAAGAATGAAATCTTGCCATTTGTAATAACATGGATAGAATTAGAGTGTGTTAGGCTAGGTGAAATAAGTCAAAGAAAGACAAATACCATATGATCTCACTTATATGTGGAATTTAAGAAAGAAAACAGATGAATATATGGAAAGGAGGAAAAGAAGAAAAGGAGAGAAGGAAGCAGATGTAAGAGACTCTTAAAGACAGAATAAACTGAGAGGTGATGGAGGGGAGTAGGGGGATTGGCTAGATGGGTGATGGGTTTTAAGGGGGGCACTTGTTTATGATGGCGCTGGGTGTTGTATGTAAGTGGTGAATCACTGAATTCTACCCCTGAAACCAATATTGCACTGTATATTCACGAACTACAGTTTAAATAAGAATTTGAAAAAGAAAAAAAAAAGAAGTACATCATTTCCTTAAAAACAAAGGTCAGAAAAATGATAGAACGTTCAGAGCCAGAAATGTTCTTGGTTGATTTTTAGTACACAAATCTTTTCATGAACTTGGTGTTCATTACTGTTGATAAAATGTAAAAACACAAGAAATAACACCAGGCTCTAGAAAACAAAACAACAACAAAAAACAACCTTCTAGCCTCAAGCCAAAGAGCAGATACATGTAAGTAGCATTTAAAGATGCTCATTGGAATAGAAGATGCTCAGCCTCACACCTACTTAGAAATATTAACTCCCTTAGTAAAGACATTTTCAGATACTGAGAATGATTTATATTAGGATATAAGGTATAAACTTTGGTCCACCAGTACTTATCCTAATCTAAACAGTAATTCACTATGCTAGGACTTGAAAACTATCAAAGAGTAACAAAAAATGCAGAAATCTATGACTTTTAGAAAATCATAATTCCACGGCATTTTCAAATAGTAATCTGACATAGGATTTATATCCAAATAATCTAAAGTTTGGGATGATCTGAATTTAAAAATCATATTTCTGGACCATTTTGAAGAACAAATTGCCTTAAGATGTATATCCAGAAAACTCCACAATTTGAATATGGATTTAAAAACTTGCATTTCTGTTCCATTTTTGGAAAATTATGGTGAAGAATTCATATCCAAACCTCCCCAAATTTAGCAGATTTGGATAAAATATTTTGTTTTTGCACCATTTTGGAGGAAAAATGTGGATATGATTATGTCCAAAAATACATTTTGGGGAAATTTGAATGAAAAGTCACCTTTCTATACTATTTTGGAAGAAAAAAATTTCATGGGACTTATATCTAAAGAACCCACTCTATGGCAGAAAACTGCATTTTGGAGTGAATTTAGGTTTAAAAATATGTCTGAGGGCCACTTTGTAAGAAAATATGCCACAGGACTTACATCTAATATACCTCATGCTATTAGTAATTTTAACAAAATATATTTTATGGCCATTTGCAAAGAATGGGGCCTACCAAAAAAACCTCCTACCAGTTGAGGACATTTGGATGAAATGTCACATTTTTAGACCACTCTGGAAGACAATCTGGCGCAGAAATTCCAAAAGATACCAAGATTTGAGTGAATTTGGATCAGAAATCACATGTTCTGCATAATTCAGAAAAAAAGAAACTGATGTAGGACCTAGTTTCAATAAAATCCCAAATTTGAACAGAAGTAGATGAAAACACATTTCCAGGGCATCTGGGATTTCAAATATATGGCATATGACTTATTTCCCAAAGTTCCACTATTTATATAAAGTTGGATTTTAAAAATTCAGTTTTTTGTCCATTTGGGAGGAAAATCTGATGAAGGATTTGTGCCCCCCAAAACCAGTGATTTGAATGAGTTTGGATAAGAAAGTGTATTTCTAGGTAGTTTTGTAAAATAATGTAACATAAAATTTATAACCACACCACCCTACAATCTGAGCATACTTAGATGGAAAGTCATACTTTTTTGTCATCTTAGAAACATTTGGCAGGATCCTGAGTAGCTCAGTTGCTTGAGTGCCTTGGGCTCACGTCATGATTCCAGGGTCCTGGACCACATCAGGCTTCCCACTTAGCAGGGGCCCTGCTTCTCCACCCTGCCCTTTTCCTGCTCTCTCTCAAATAACTAAAGAAATCTTAGAGAGAGAGAGAGAGAGAGAGAGAGAGAGAGAGAGAGAAGTCTGGTCCAAGAATTATTTCTACAAATCCATAAAACTTAATGAATTTGGATGAAAAATTGTATTTCCAGGATCATGGTGTAGTATTACAGTTAGAAAATCCCACCTATTGTACTAATTTGGATGAAAAATGTCTTTCTAGGCCATTTCAGAAAATCCAAGTGTGTAAGTTTAGATGCAACCCTTAAAACTATTTGTTTGAATTCGTATGAAAAGCTCCATTTCTTGGGCTATTTTGGAAGACAATTCTGTTGTAGGGCTTCTTCCTGAAACTCCACTGATCATTGCTCTAGCTTTAGTAAGTTTTGAAACTGGAAGTGTAGTCCTTCAACTTAGTCCTTTTTTTTTTTAAGATTTTATTTATTTATTTGACAGAGAGAAACAAAGCTACAGAAGGAATACAAGCAGGGGGAGTGAAAGGAGGAGGAGCAAGGCTCCCGCAGAGCAGGGAACCCATACGGGGCTCGATCCTGGGACTCGATCCCAGGACTCATGACCTGAACTGAAGGCAGACGCTTAACGACTGAGCCACCCAGGTGCCTCATAGTTCTTACTTTCTAAAAATATGTTCTGCTTCTTAATGTAAAACATAGCACAATGGCTGTTAACATTCTCGTACAGTTTTCCCCAACCCTCCCCCCAATGGTTAACCTTGGAGATCTTCCCATGTCAGTATGCAGAGATGCTTCTCATTCTTTGACAATATACAGCATCTTGTCCTATTTATGCATGGCTTATTTTAATTAGTTCCTCTATTGCTGAATGTTTTCTTCTTTACTAAAACTTGAAGGTACTACTGCACTGAAGAACTCATCATGTGAAATGATTTATTTCACACATACATGTGTATAGCTATTGGACAAATTCCATTAAGTTTGTGGGCTCATAAGGGAAATATGAATTTTCAGTTTGAGTAGATATCACTATGTTGTCCATCATAACTTGTGCCAATTTGTATTTCCAAGACTAACATATAAGTGTCCCTGTTTCCATAGTTTACAAGAGTATGTTTTCAACTTTTGGAATTTTTGCCAGTCTGACAGGTGTAAATATCGCTGTGTGGTTTTCATTGGTCTCTTCATTGACATTAAAGGACATTTTCAAATGAAAAAAGACTTCATACACTGTGATCTGAGTCTGATCTGTCAGTTTGGGTATTTTTTGTTGCACCTTGATTTTAAAAACTCTGTTTCTAGAAACTTTGTAGATCTCTTTATAATATGGACTTTGGTATTTCCCTCCAGTTTGTCTTTGGTTTTGGCTGACGGTGTGGGTTGTCTTGCAGATTTTTGTGTAGTGAAACTTGACCTATTTTCATTGTGGCTTCAAGATTTTGAGTCATAGTTGGAAAAGTTAGTCCTATGTTTCAAAGGTGTTATAATTACCTATTGCTAAATAACAGCAACACTAAAATTTAGGGCTTAAGACAATTTTATTATCATCATCCCTCACAGTTCCACAGAGTGACTGAGCTCAGCTGAATGGTTCTCTCTTGAGGTGTGAAGGGTCAGCAGAATGGGATTTACAAGATGGCTCTATCATGTAACTGCAGTTGATGCTAACTGTTGGCTAGTTCGGCTGGGGCTGTTGACCAGAACACCTTGATGAGGCTTCTCAATGTGGCTTTGAAGTTTTCACAGCATGGAAGTGGAATTCAGAGCTGAAGCTATAAGGCTTTTCATGAACTAGCGTCAGAAATCCCATTCACTTCTCCTATATTCTTTTGATCAAGCAAATCACTAAGGCCAATCCAGATCCATGGGAAGGGTAATTAAGCTCTCTCTCTCTCTCACACACACACACACATGCAGGTGAAGGAATTGATGATATCCATCTTGGAGGAGGCCTGGGTGGCTCAGTGGGTTAAAGCCTCTGCCTTCAGCTCAGGTCATATTAGGGTCTTGGGATCGAGTCCCACATCAAGCTCTGATCAGCAGGGAGCCTGCTTCCTCCTCTCTCTCTGCCTGCCTCTCTGCCTTCTGTGATCTCTCTGTCAAATAAATAAATAAAATCTTAGGGGCGCCTGCGTGGCTCAGTTGGTTAAGCAACTGCCTTGGGCTCAGGTCATGATCCCGGAGACCCGGGATCGAGCCCCACATCAGGCTCCCTGCTCGGCGGGAAGCCTGCTTCGCCCTCTCTCACTCCCCCTGCTTGTGTTCCCTCTCTGGCTGCGTTTCTCTCTGTCAAATAAATAAAATCTTAAATAAATAAATAAATAAAATCTTAAAAAAATATATCCATCTTGGAGACTATCTCCACAGTCTACCATCTACCAAACTTCACGTCTATCCCATTTGAAATATGCACTCATCCCTAAGACCCTCAAAGTCTCATCTCATGGCATTGACTCAAAGTTTAGTATCTTGTTATCTAACCCATGTCCAAGCATAGGTGATTTTTTATCTGAAGGCTTGAGAGCTAAAGACATGCATCTGACATTCAAAATTGATTTAGGGATAAAACATAACCACAATAAATCCTTTTGCCTAAAAAAATGGAGAAATAAGATATACAGCAGGCGCCAGATCACAGACATTCTGAAATTCAGCTGGGCACATGCTGTTCCTTAACTGGTGTCCAGTACTGCTCTCTGGCAGTGATTCTCTAGTGCTTTTATGTCTACGCTGACTCATTCTTCCTTTTATTTGCAGCTTAGTTTTCTCAGCCTGCCTCCCTGCTCATAGAAAAGTAGGAATTTGGGGGCACCTGGGTAGTTCAGCTGGTTAAGTGTCTGCTTTTGGTTCTGCACGTGATCCTACGGTCCTGGGATAGAGCTCCACGTCCGGCTCTCTAGGCAGCGGTGAGTCTGTTTCTTCCTTTCCCTCTGTCCCTCCCCCTGCTTGCACGCCTGCTCTCTCTCTGAAATAAAGTATTTTTAAAAAGGGCACCCAGGTGGTTCAGTCGTTAAGCATCTGCCTTCAGCTCAGGTCATGATCCTGCAGTCCCTGGACCGAGTCCTGCATTGGGGCTCCCTGTTTGGTGGGAAGCCCTCTTCTCCCTCTCACTCCCCTTGCTTGTGTTCCTTCTCTAGCTGTATTTCTGTCAAATAAATAAAATCTTAAAAAAAAAAATCTTTAAAAAAAGGAAAATTCAGACTAGGCTGGTGTTTCTATTACAAACTCGTGTCTCCCAGGCCTCTTACAGAAGTTTACTCCATTAGATAAAACCACATGTACACAGCTCGTTGACTGAAGGCTCTCTCTGATTTGGGTTAACTGGGTCGTATAGGATGCTATCTTTACATTTCATAGAAACCCTTTTGTGTAGTTGAGTCTAGGAGCTATATACTTGATCTTCTTACATTTCACAAAAGGGTTAGGGTTTACACCTGTGTCCTTGAGATGGTTCTTTACGTCAAAGGTCATTTGTTTTGAGCAAATGGACTTTGGATTGGAACACAGTAAAAAGTATGGTTAGGAGTCTTTAAATGTGGCTGAATATCTTTAACTTTCCCACTGGAGAACTGCTGAGGGTGTGTGACTAGGGGGCCCTGGACCAGTTCCTGGATGGCGGCCTGGGGCCGGGGCCTGGGCTGGAGGGCTGAGGAGCTTGACTGTAAGTTCTAAACCCTGGTATTCCAGGACTGATTTGGGAGATTGGCTTCAAGAGTCTTCTCCCTGTTGCTGGAGGACTGAGGAGAGCATGTGGTTAATTCTATTACTGGAGTGCTGGTGAGGTGGCGCCGCCGGGCATGGTTGATCACAGCTGAAAGACTCCGGGCCGGAGGGACTGAAGTGGTGCGGATAAGGTACTGTTGGAGGGGCTCACGGTGGGAGGACCAGGGACTAAATAAAGCCTGAGAAGAAGCGTTCAAGGTGATTAGGAGATGATTCAGCAAAGGCAACAGTAGAGACATTTGAGAGCTTGGAGGCGAGGAACGAGAAAGGGGGCTGTTACAGAAGTCAAGGGGAGAGCGTACTTGTAGATCGAAGTGGTCCTGCCGTAGGAGGCCATGCTTTCTGCACGATACCTGCACCATTCCCTCCCCTCCCCTGAAATCCCCGAATACCGTTCCTCCACTCACCCCCCCGCCCCAAGGACCAGACTTTCCCGGAAAGAGTCTAATGACTCAGAGGCTCCTGTCTCCCAAGGCACTGGTTCTCGTGTTAGAGTGGCCTCAGGGGTCGCGGCTCTCCGCAGCACTCCTGGTCCCGCGCCTTTACAGAGGAGGGAATGAGGTATGCGGTCAAGGCTAGAGATCTGTAAAGAGGCAGTGTTTATTAGAACAAAAGGCCACAAAACATGAAGACTTAGTGTGGGGAACCGGAAGTAAGTCGAATGTCCTGCGACTGCCCGGTCCGGCTCGTGGAGGTGTCCCGGTTCCGGCGCTTCGCTCCCACCTCAGCGCGGGTGGAGGCGGCCCGGCGGCGGCGGGCCCGCGCGGGCCTCCGGGTCCGGCTGCGGCGGCGGCGGCGGCGCGTGGTGGGCCGACTTCGTCCTGCCGGGCCTGCCGAGGGCCTTCTGGCCGCAGCCGTGGCCGCACGCCTTGCACCCGCGCGGCCTCTCGCCCTGGAGCGTCGCCTGACGGGCGAGCAGGTGTGGCTTCTGGCACTCCCCGCACGCGCGCGGCTGCTCCTCCGAGTGCGCCCGTTTGTGCGCCACGAGGGCTGCCTTGCCGCTGAAGCCCAGGCCGCACGCCCGGCACGTGTACGGCGTGTCCCTCGCGTGCTTCCTCCTGTGCCTGATGAGGCCCGCCTGGTGGCCGAAGCCGCGGCCGCACTCGCCGCACACGTACGGCTTCTCCCCCGAGTGCGTCCTCTGGTGCGCCACGAGGTTGGCCTTCTGGCTGAAGGCGCGGCCGCACTCGCCGCACACCATGGGCTTCTCCCCCGAGTGCGTCCTCTGGTGCCGGAGGAGATTGGACTGCTGGCTGAAGCCGCGGCCGCACTGCGGGCACACGATGGGCCTGTCCCCCGAGTGCGTGTTCCGGTGCCGGTTGAGGTGGGACTTGAGGCTGAAGCCGCGCCCGCACGCGCCGCACACGTACGGCTTCTCGCCGGTGTGCGTGCGCCGGTGCGAGATGAGGGTGGAGTTCTGGCTGAAGCTGTGGCCGCACACGCCGCACACGTACGGCTTCTCTTTGGAGTGCGTCCTCTGGTGGTTGACGAGCGTCGTCCTCTGCCGGAAGCAGCGCCCGCACTCCGCGCACGCGTACGGCTTCTCCCCGGAGTGCGTCCTCTGGTGCGAGATGAGGTTCGAGCGGTCGCTGAAGCCCAGCCCGCAGTCGCCGCACACGATGGTCTTCTCCTCCAGGTGTGTCCGCTGGTGCCTAACGACGGCGGACTTCTGGCTGAAGCCCTTGCCGCACTCGCGGCACACGTACGGCTTCTCCCCCGAGTGCGTCCTGCGGTGGATGATGAGGTTGGACTTCTGGCTGAAGCCGCGGCCGCACTCGCCGCACACGTACGGCTTCTCGCCCGAGTGCGTCCTCTCGTGGATGACGAGCGTCGACTTCCGGTTGAAGCCGCGGCCGCACTCGCGGCACACAATGGGCTTCTCGCCCGAGTGGGCCTTCTGGTGCCGGGCGAGGCTCTTCTTCAGGCTGAAGCCCTTCTCGCACACCCCGCACACGTACGGCTTCTCCCCGGAGTGAATCCTCTGGTGGCTGAGCAGGTTGCTCATCTTGCTGAAGCCCAGGCCGCACTCGCCGCAGTCGACCGTTCCAAACCCTAGCACTTCGATCCTCTTCAGCAGCGCGTCCGCTTCCTCGGGGTGCCCCGGCGGACCGGGCCGCGCCTCTCTCCCCACGCCTCCGATGCCGCTCCTCGAACCGACTGGCTGCCTTTGCGCTGGCCTAGACAATGCCCCCGATGGCCTTTTCTTTGTCTTGCCGAACAGAGGCTTGGCACCTTCTCCGTCCTGGCCTCCTGCTCTGTCCCTCCAGGGCTCCCCATCACAGGCCTGCGGCCGCTGCTTCCGGGCGCACCGACCCCCCGGCTCCGCGGGAGCCCCCGCACACAGGCACGTGAAGACCCAGGGCGGGTGATTACACAGCATGTGCTGCACGTGGAATTTCCGACTGGAAAAATCCGAAGGGCAGAAAGGACAGAGCTGGAGTTGTTCTGGCTTTGGTTCCGCTGCGGAGGGAAAAGTCAGAGTCAGAAACGAGACTCGGTGGGGCAGCCCGAGCGAGTCGGCCCAGTCTGCTGCGAGACCCGATTCCCCGCTCTTCCAATGCTGAAAACTTGAGAGCTACCTGGTTAAGACTTCCTTTAAATGACATGCTTTTCTAGTCTCTTCCATTACAATCCAGAAAATCCACTCCCAAGCCTCTCCCGTGTAGCCAGCTATAAAAATCATCACAGGTAGTTTCAGCGCTTTTAAATACAGTCGCCAAGCAACACTCCCCCCCGGTTCCCGCAGCCGTTCCCTCACCACCACACACATGAAAGAAACCGTGTCCGTAAGTATTTTCACCGACTGAGAGCGATCTAACCAGAGGACCTGTAGGGAAATGTCACGTCTTTCCCTATTTCCCCCTGAGGACAAAGGGACAGATGGAGAGAGCAGTCATGCAGAATGAAGAGCCCCTAGCTGCAGGAAGCAGCATAAAAATGGGTGAAGAGGTCGTGTGTGAGATGCCTGGAGTTCCTCCACTCACTAACAAACATTTATTAGAGCATGACCTTGGGCCAGAATTTCTACAGGGCCATCGATTTTCAGCAATGGACGACACAAGCCCTATATAGTCCCCTACTCCCTTGCAGATGTTCCCTCCTGGGACCCCTCACCAGTTTAAGCCCTGTTAATTTCCCTAATTAATCTAAATAAAAATCTTCCCAGAAATCAGCATAGAAGTAAAAATTTCTTCTTGTAGTACCTCATGTGTAGATGCTAGCACTGAGTGTATTGTTTCATCACAGCTGGTTTTAGTCTTTGGAAGGCAATAAGCAAACGAACAATTTGAGACACCAGGTAGTGACCATACTGGACCAACCTGAACACAATTTTCTTTTCTTCTTTTCTTTTTTTCCTTTTCTTTCTCTCTTTCCTTTCTCTCTCTCTCTCTCTCTCTCTCTCTCTCTCTCTCTCTCATTTTCTTTTTTCTTAAAGATTTTATTTATTTGACAGAGAGAAACAGCTAGAGAGGGAACAGAAGCAGGCGGAGTGAGAGAGGGAGAAGCAAGCTGAGCAAGGCGGGGAGAGAGAAAGGTTTCTAGTGGCAGAAGGAGATGAGAGACACCAGGAAAGCCCTCTCCTTAGGTAAGGATGTAGGTCTAGAAGGGAGGCCATGCCACGCAACGCCGCTCACAGGGCAGGGGGTCAGAACAGCTGCCCTCTCCAGCACCGGGGCGATGCCTCCCTTCTTCCATGCCCAGCTGCCTGCAGCTCTGGGCTCCATTTGCCCAGCACTCCCCACTCACCTGGACAGGTGGCTGGTGGGCACGTTCTCTCCTCTCTCCAGCTTTCCTTCCCTTGCTCCAGCTGGGTGATAAGTTTTGGCTTAGAAAATGGAATTCCTGCTCACAGGAAAGGAAAAACAAGGTGGCTGTAGGTTAGGGGCGTAATGGCCAATTCAGAAAGCAAGATGGTTGCTTCAAGCATAGCCTAAAACACCCAGCAGCAAGAACGTGAGTCCTTAGCGATTCCAGGGCTTACCCAGCGAGACCAGGTTGCTGTAGTTCTCCAGCATCACCTCCCTGTACAGGGATCTCTGAGCAGGGCTCAGCAGCATCCACTCTTCCTGGCTAAAATCCACAGCCACATCTCTGAATGCCATGTGTGCCTGTAACAGAAAGCAGAGCCCTGCTCACTGAGGAGCCAACCTTGCCCACGACTCGGGCCAAGGGCAAGGGAGAAGACTGCCCGGCGGAAGGCGGGTGAGCTATCAAGATTCTGTCTTTGGGGCACTCTGTGGCTCAGTCAGTTAAGCCTCTGATTCTTGATTCAGCTCAGGTCATGATCTCAGAGTTGGAGGATCGAGCCCCATGCCAGGCTTTGCTGGGTATGGAGCCTGTGATTCTCTCTTTCCCCCTCTCTCTGCCCCTCCCTGCACGCATGCGTGCACATGCATGCGCTCTTCTCTCAAAATAAAATAAACAAATCTTAAAATATATATATATATTTTTAAAATATTTTTAATATAGGGGCGCCTGGTGGCTCAGTTGGTTAAGCGACTGCCTTCAGCTCAGGTCATGATCCCGGAGACCTGGGATCGAGTCCCACATCGGGCTCCCTGCTTGGCAGGAAGCCTGCTTCTCCCTCTCTCACTCCCTCTGCTTGTGTTCCCTCTCTCGCTGTGTTTCCCTGTCAAACAAATAAAATCTTTAAAAATATATATATATATTTAATATATTTTTATTTTATATTTTAATATATTTAAATATATATATATATATATTTGAAGATTCTGCCTTTGATTGTGACCCTGATGCCATGTGCTCCAAGAGCTTTTAAATCTCTGCTGCAGCCAGCCAGCAACACCTGTGACTCTCTATTCAAGATCTTCGGTGGGGTTGTGTGGAGAATATGTGCAAAAAAAGGGTTCCTAACTTTCAGGAACTCTAAATCTAGGCAGAGAGAAGAGCAAACAATATATAGAAATTAAACAAAAGTACAAACATAATAGACTTGCAATTTTAAGAATTTTAAAAAATTAAGTAATATCACCAATCATGTTAGTATTGAATGAAGCATCTGAATGACTACAGTTCATACAATTCAATAATGGCACAGCCTAACTATACCTCAGTCCTTTCCCTAAATACCATGGTCCATTGGCCTCCTTGGGTCTGAGAGGCACAAGTGGGGAGTAGGGAAGAGCACGGACTCGAGCGTACTGCCTGGATCTGGGGTCCGCCTTTGCTGTCAACCAGTGAAACGTAGATAATATATTAAATTTACAGCCCCACACTGCAGATGCTCAGGGTGGGCTTCTTGGCCACTCAACCTACAGATTCATCTCTACATTCATTCTCCTATCCCTGCCCAGTTTTACTCATCTCCTTAACTCTGGTTCAAAATGGAGGGCACAGTGAAATACAGACATCAGGAAAAGGGTCCTGAGGCAGCCCCAGGAACTTCTTTTTAAGGATGCACAGGAGTGAGAGGAGGAAGTGTTAGGTATTCCAGATGAAGCAAGCGGGGAGCACAGAAGACACTGTGAGCAAAGAAAGAGAGGAAGCCACCATGTGGATGGGGAGGACAACCCAAGAGGAATAAATGGTAGAACGCAGAAGAAGTAGAATGCAGTAGCCTATAGATTTTTAATTTTTATTGTACAATATACCTAACAAATATTTTACTATTTTTACCATTTTAAGTGTACATTTCAGTAGCATTAAGTACATTTATATAGTTGCTATCCATCTCCATGACTTGTTCATCATCCCGTGCTGAAGCTGTAGCTGTTAAGTAATAAGCCCTCTTCCTTCCAAACCTTGGGAACCACCATTTCAGTTTCCATCTCTACGTATGTGATTATTCTGCATGCTGCACATATGTGGACTTACACAGTATCTGTGCTTTTGTGTCTGACTCATTTCAAGGTTCATTCCTTTTTTTTTCTTCTATTCCTAGGTTATTCTTTCTTTTTTAAAAATAATATTTTTCCAGTGTTCTAAGATTCATTGTTTATGCCCCACACCCAGTGCTCCATGCAATACGTGCCCTCCTTAATACCCACCACCAGGTTCACCCATCCCCCCACCCCCTCCTTCCAAAACCCTCAGTTTGTTTCGCAGAGTCCAAAGTCTCTCATGATTCATCTCCCTCTCTGATTTACCCCAGTTCACGTTTCCTTTCCTTCTCCTACTGTCCTCCATGTTACTCCTTATGCTCCACCAGTAAGTGAAATCAAAGTACATTGTTTTGGAAGCATCAACTCAGAATTTCCTCTCTTTTCAAGAGTAAAAAATATTCAATTTTATGTATATACTATTCATCCATAGATGGACATCTGGTTTATATTTATCTTTTAATGACTGTGAATAACACTACCTTACAAATTGGTGTACAATGAGCTCTTTGAGTCCCTGCTTTCAACTCTCTGGGGGTATATGCCCAGAAGTAGAATTACAAGAGCAAATGGTAATGTCACATTCATTTTTTCCCCCCCAGGAATCACTGTGTTCCCCAACAACTGCATGATTTTACAACTCCACTAGTGATGCAGAAGGGGTCTAATTACTCCATATTCTCACCAACACTTACTGCTTTCTGTTTTATTGTTGTTGTGTGTTAACAGCCATTTGATGGGTATAAAGTATCTCACTGTGGACTTAACTGCATTTCCCTACTGATTAGTGATGATGATCATCTTTTCACATGCTTACTTGGCACTTATACAACTTCTTTGCAAAAATATCTATTCAAGTTCTTTTCTTTGCTTATTGAATTTGGATTTTTGTATTTTTGTTGCATTATGTTTCTTTATATATTCTGAATATTAGTCACTTCTCAGCTCATTTATCAGATAGGTCATCTGCAAATATAATTGCACAGAAATTATAAATTTTGGTGAAGACCAATTTATCTATTTCTTCTTTTGTTGCCTGGGATTTTGGTGTAATATCCAAGAATTGAACACTATATCCAATTTCATGAAGTTTTCCTTCTGTTTTCTCCTAAGAGTTTTAGAGTTTCAATTTCTATCTGCTTAGGTTTTTGATTCACTTTGAGCTCATTTTTGTATATGGTGTGAGGTAAGGGTCCAAGTACATTCTTTTGCATGCAGGCATCCAGTTTCCCAGGACCATCTATTAAATAGACTGTCCTTCCCACATTGAATGGTCTTGGCACTCTTGTCCCAAATCATTTGACCATATATATGGGCGTTTATTTCTGGACTCTGTGTTCTATTTCATTAGTCTGTAATTCTGTCCTTATCCCAGTACCACACAGCTTCGATGACTGTAACTTTAACTTTGTAGTAAATTTTGAAAACAAGAACTGTGAGCCCTCCATGCCTTTTTTTTTTTTTTCCAAGATCATTTTGGCTATTCAGAGTCCCTTGAGATTTCATATGAATTTTAAAATGAAGTGTTTTATTTCTGGGGGAAAGAAGTCATTAGGATTTTGGTAGGGAATACAATGAATTGACTTGGGTCACCTTAACAGTATTAAAATTTCCATCCGTGAACATGGTGTCTTTCCATTTCCTTAATTATTTCAGCAAGGTCTTGTATTTTTCAGTGTACAAGTCTTTCACCTCAAGTTGTTGTTTTTTTTTTAAAGATTTTATTTATTTGACAGAGAGAGAGAGAGAGAGAGAGAGAGAGAGAGATATCACAAGTAGGCAGAGAGGCAGGCAGAGAGAGAGGAGGAAGCAGGCTTCCTGCTGAGCAGAGAGCCTGATGCAGGCTTGGATCCCAGGACCCTGAGTTCATGACCTGAGCCCAAAGCAGAGGCTTTAACCCACTGAGCCATCCAGGCGCCCTCAAGGTTGTTTTTTGTTTTGTTTTATTTTTAGTATTTTATTCTTTTTGATGCTATTGGAAGTAGAATTGTTTTCTTAATTTCCTTTTCAGATCGTTCACTGTTAGTGTGTAGAAATGTGCTGATTTTTGTGTTAATTTTGTATCCTGCTCTTCTGTTGAATTTGTATATTCTAGTAGGTTTATTGTGTGTGTGTGTGGAATCTTTTCTACGTGTATATATACACATATACACAGTCATGTCATCTGCAAACATAATTTTACTTCTTCCTTTCTAACTTAGATGCTTTTTTTAAAAAAACTTTTCTTGCCTACTTACTCTGACTAGAACTTCTAACACTGTGTTCAACAGAAGTGGCAGAAATAGGTATATCTGTCATATGTGACCTTACAGAAAAAGCTTTTAGTCTACTACGATGGATTATGTCAGCTCTGAGTTTTTCATATATGGCCTTTATTATGTCAAAGTAGTTCCCTTCTATTCCTAGTTTATTGAGTGTTTTTATCATAAAAGTGTCAGATTTTATCAAATACTTTCTGTATCAGTTCAGATGAACATGGGGTTTTTTGCCCTTCATCTATTAATGTGGTGTATACTTACTGATGTCTACATGTTGAACCATCCTAGCATTCTAGGACTAAATCCTACTTGGTTAACGTGGTCCTTTTAATATGCTGTATAATTCTATACAGTTTATAGAATTTTTTTACTACTGTTGAAAAGTATATAATTCTTTTCACATGCTGAATCTGGCTTGCTAGCATTATGTTGAGAATTTTTGCACCAGCATCCACAAGGCATATTGGCCTGTAATTTTCTTTACTGTCTTTGTCTGGTTTTGGTATCAACGTGATGCTGGCCTCATAGAATCAGGTAGCCAGTGTTCCTTCTTCATGTTGCAAGGGTGGGGAGGAAATGTTTGAGAATTGGCATTTTTCTTTAAATGCATGATAAAATTCACTAGTGAAGACATCAGGTCCAGTGCTGTTCCAGGGCTGTTCTTTGTTGGGAGCTTTTAATTACTGATTCATTCCCCTTACTACTCTATCAAGAATTTCTATTCCTTAATGATTCTGTCCTAAGGTTTTTGTTTCTTTTCTTTTCTTTTTTTTTTTTTAATTTTAGGTATTTATTTGAGAGAATGAGTAAGGGGAGGGGCAGAGAGAGAAGCAGACTCCCTGCAGAGCAGGCAGTCAGATGTGGGACCTGATCCCAGGACTGGTCCTGGGATCATGACCTGAGTTGAAGGCAGATGTTTAACCAACTGAGCCACCCAGGTGCCCAGGTTTTTTGTTTCTAAGAAGTTGTCCATTTCATCTAGGCCATCCAGTCTGTTGAGGTACAATAGTTTATAACAGTCTCATATAACCCCCCTTATTTCTGTAGAATCAGTAGTAATATCCCACTTCATTTTTTATTTTAGTAATCTAAGACTTTTTGTTTTCTTAGTCAAGCTAGCTGGAAGTTTTGTTAATTTTGGTAAACTTTCAAAAAACCAATTTTTTGTTTTGTTAATTTTCTCTATTATTTTTCTTGTCCTCTATTTAACTCTGTTCTATCTTGACTATTTCCTTCCTCTGCTATCTTGGGTTTACTTTGTTCTTTTTATAGATTTTTAAGTTGTAAAACTACGTTGTTTCCTGGAAATCTTTTTCCTCCTCCTCCTCCTCCTCCTCCTTCTTCTTTTTAAAAAGGGAGCGGAGAGGGGGAGAAGAAGAGGGAGAGAGGGAGAGAGGGGGAGGAGGAGAGCAAGAGGGAGGGAGAGGGAGAGGGAGAGACAGAGAGAATATCTTAAGCAGCCTCCATGCCCAGCAGAGAGTCCAAAATGGGGCTTGATCTCACAACCCTGAGATCATGACCTGAGCCAAAATCAAGTCAGACACTTAACCTACTGTGCCACCCAGGTATCCCTTCATATCCTTTTGTGTACATTCTGTCTCTCTTTTCATTACAGTTATCACAGTAATTAAATTTAACCTCCTAAAGTTATAACACCCTAATCTGAATTGGTATCTATCAGCTTAACTTCTAGAGCACATACAATTCACTTATATAGCTCTACCCTCACCGCTTGTCAATTATTAAAGTCATAAAATTATATCTCTGTGCATTCTGTCCAGAAGTATAGACCTGTAATTCTGTTTTAAGGCATTACCCTCTTAAATCATGCAGAAAACAAAAAGAATAGGAAACCAAAGTGACAATAACACTAGCTTATGTAACTGCTGATGTATTTACCTGCAGAGCTTTATTGCTTCCTTTAGCAACAAGTAACTGTCTAGTATCTTTCATTGCAACCTCAAAGACTCCCATTAACATTTCCTGCAAGGCAAGTCTGGTGGCTGCAAAGTACATGACCTTTTCTTTTTCTCGGAATATCTTGATTTCTCCCTTACTTTTGAAGGACAGTTTTGCTGGATATAGAATTCTTGGTTGACATTTTTTCTTTCAGCACGGACTACATTAACTCATTTTCTTCCGGCTTGCAAAATTACTGATTAGAAATCTGCTGATAGATCTTAGAGGACCCTTTGTATGTTGCAAGTTGCTTCTTTCGCTGTTTTTAAGATTCTCTGTCGCCTTTGGCTTTCCAGTGTTTGGTTACACTGTATTGTGGTTTGGGTCTTTTTGACACTTTATCCTACTTGGAGTTTCTTGAGCTTCTTAGTTGCATTTAATGTCTTCTATCTCTTTATTTCTATTTCCATTTTGTCCTAACATAATTTTCTTGATTTTGTTCATGTTTTCCTTTAGCTCAGAGAACTTTTAAGATACCTGTTTTAAAGTCTTTATCCAGTAAGTCCCACCATCTGGCCTTTATCAGGAATAATATCTATTGATTTACTTTTTTCCTCTGTATAGACTATATTGTATATACCTCTTTCTTTGTATGCCTCCTGATTTTTTTGTGGAAAACTGGGTATCTGAATCTTATAATATGGCAACTCTAGAACTCAGACTCCCTAGTATCTAATGGGTTTTTAAATCATTGTAGGCTGTCTGTGTTGGGATTCAGCCTGTGGTGTAAACTTATGGTTTTCTCAGTCTTCCTTTCTTTTGTTTTTAAAGATTTTATTTATTTGACAGAGAGAAACACAGCTAGAGAAGGAACATAAGCATGGGAAGTGAGAGAGGGAGATGCAGGCTTCCTACCGAGCAAGGAGCCCGATGTGGGGCTCGATCTTGGGACTCCAGGATCAAGACCTGAGCTGACTTAATGACAGCCACCTAGGCGCCCCTTCTCAGATCTTTCTTATGCTTATCTCATCCTGCGCCTTTCCATGGGCATGCATGGTAACTTTCTAAATATGCCCCTATATATGCAGTTGTTTTGGATGTTCCAGTCCTGAAATGTCTGACAAAAAAGGGGAAAAGGGAAAAAATAAAGGGGAAGAAACTTCCCAGAATCTAGTTCTTTAAATTTCCTACTTCAGCCGGTGGGGGTTGTAACAATGGTGGCTCATTTCTGTAATGAGAAGCAGCAATCACGAATCAGAACATAGATCCTCCATATCTGGAGGACAGGGTCCTTAACTGCTCCTCCTGACCTCCATAAGCTGTGTGCAAACTGCTTCAGGAACACATACATGGCTTTCTGCCATGGGGATGTGGGTGGTGAGGGGTAGGTACTGCACCAAGCGCTGAAACTGACTGTTCCAAGCCTTCCTTTGGAAGCTGCAAACATTCAACTAGACTCCAGAGTTCCAAAATAGTTATATCAGACAGATTTTGCCAGTAAAACTGATGCCTAAGTGGGGAGATAGATTCCTGGTGCTTACTACTTCATTATTTTCCCTGATATTACTCTCAGCTTGTAAAGGTTTTAAAGCTGAACAAAGGAATGTAGGCTCTCTCCTGTCCTGTAGAACTGTGTGTTGCTCAGAGTCAGCCACTTGATGAGTGACTTAAGTCACAGGTGGAACAAGGCTTCAGGTAAGGTGAATCAAACCTCCAGGACTAATGCTAGACTCTGCCAGGTACCAACAAGGCGGCCAGGATAGAAAATGTGTCTATCCTGAGACAGCCAGTGTGGAAATACAGAAAACACTCACCATTACCCTGGCTTTGCGGGACCCTGTGGCCATTTTTCCTGGTATCCCTAAAGAAGGATGATATCTCAGAAGGCAGATCTGGGTAAGGAAAACAGAAATGAAAGGGTGTCAGGTAGAAATGCTCTCCCCATGAGTGAGGCAGGACCTGCCTCCGTTGGGGGATGGATGGCATGATGGAGAATGTTACCAGACTTATTCTCAACTAGGGCCCTGGAAAAAGGTCCAGAAAGACAGGCCTTCAACAGGTTCACTTCCAAACTCTCCTGATCACAACAAGTTAAATGTAAAAGGACATTTAAAATTTATTTATTTATTTATTTTTGTAAAAAGACATTTTTGAGGCCATTTACTTGGCAGTAGATAGTGTTAAATGCAGCATTATAAATTTAAGGGGTTGTGAAAATGGTATTCTGATTGTTTTTTAAAAAAATACATATGGAAGTATTTATGGATGGAAATGATCAAAAGCATTTCAGAAAAAATGAGACAAAAGCATGAAACAAGACTGCAAAATGGTGATGACCGTTAAAGGTGGGGCTTTCTTGTACTAGTCTTGCTGCTTCTGAGCAAGTCTGAAATTCTTCCATTAATAAAAAATCATTTTAAAATTCTTACCCAGCAAAAAAACTTAGGCAATATGATAAAATGTTAAGAAGCATAAAATCAAGATGAGGTACATAAAGGTAGCCATTATGCCGTTGTCCCTTTCATATTTGAGATTTTTCATTAAAAAAGTAAAACGTATAGTTTTTTCATTGGATAGCCAGAAGAGACAAAAGCATTGTGTTGAGAACAAAACTAGTGAAATCCAAAGCAATAACCAAAGACAGAAACTGGCAAGAATGGATTATCAATTTTAAATGATAAATTATTTAACAACTCGGGTTAAACAAATAAATATTATGACTTGGACAAAGTGGTCAGGAAAGAAATGAAATAAAATGGCAAATCATTCATAAGGGAAGCCAAAAGACATTTTTTAAGAAATTGATACTTGTGGTTTAATTTCATTCTATTTAATTTTACATGCAATTAACATCTCTGTTAGTATCCGAAAGAATCAAGAGTAGGTTGAAGATTATAAAGGAAAAGTTTAGTTCTTTTTCTGGACTCTGCCCCAGGCCCACACCTGGGTAACTGCTCTTAACTATTTCATGAGTGCTTTTTATCACTTTTTCTCTTCATTTTCATTTGCATTTGGGTACATGGGTAAACAATGCTACTTTCCTATAAACAAAAACCATCTGTATTCTGACTTATTTGCCTTTAATAATCTTGGGACTATGTGTACACCAGAACTCACGGACCTAACTCCATTCTTCTCATTAAAAAAATTTTTT